>APFE030899617.1:0-112785 GCA_000404065.3 Pinus taeda
ACCATATCTTGTAATGCATTGGCTAGAATTACCACTCCTCAAACTATCAAGATAGAAGGACATATCAAGAAGAAAAAAATAATAGTGTTGTTTGATTCGAGAAGTACCCATAATTTTATTCATTGTAAGATAGGAAAGGAATTGAATTGCATCCTGTATCCAGCACCAAAGTGTCAAGTGATGGTTGCAAGTGGAGGAACCATAAATTTCTCTAGAAAGTTGCATAATATCAAGCTATCCATGGGATAATAAGTATTGAATAGCCCAATCTTTTCATTCCAGTGGGTGGTGTTGATGTTGTACTAGGAGTCTAATGGCTACAATCGTTGGGTACAATAGCTTTTAACTTTCAATAACTTTTCATGAAATTTTGTTTGTAAGGAAAGGAAGTTGAATTAAGGGGTATTACAGGGAAACCGGGAAACATAATCAACTCTAACAGTATGACAAAGCTTCTAAAGAAGGAAAAATAAGCTATAATTACACAATTATGATCACTAGAGGTTCCCACATCGAAATCATCTATTTCTCTAGATCTCCAAAATGTCTTGGACAATCATTCCAAGGTATTTGAGACTCCCAATGGTCTCCCACCTATTCTTCATCATGATCATGCTATTCATTTGATTTTAGGAAGTGTTCCTCTAAACATCAGGCCGTACAAATATCCCTATGCCCAAAAGATTGAAATTGAATGTACGGTTGCAGAAATGTTAGAGGCTAGTATAATTCAGCCTAGTCAAAGTTCTTTCTCTGCTCCAGTAGTATTGGTGCACAAGAAGGATGGATCATGGCGCATCTTTCCAGATTATAGGGAGCTCAACAAGCTCACTGTTAAAGATAAATTTCCCATTCCTGTCATTGATGAATTATTGGGTGTATTGCATGGATCAATTTACTTCACAAACTTGGATCTTTGTTCAAGATATCATCAAATTAGAATTAAGACTAAAGACATTCCAAAAAAGGCATTTAGAACTCATGAGGGTCATTAGGAATTTTTGGTCATGCCTTTTGGCATTACCAATGCACCTTCTACATCTCAAGGTTTGATGAATTCCATTTTCAAACCCTTCCTTAGAAAATTTGTGTTAGTATTTTTTTGATGATATACTAATCTACAACAAGTCTTGGAAGGATCATGTTGAACAAGTTGACAGGGTGCTCAAACTATTGGAGGAGAAACAGTTATATGAAAAAACCTCCATATGTTTATTTGGAGTACAAGATGTGGAATATCTAGGTCATATTGTATCTCATGAAGGTGTTAAGGTATACCCTAGCAAAATTAAAGCCATTAAGGAATGGAAAAGCCCCATATCCATAAAGCATCTGTGAAGATTTCTTGGGTTGACAGGGTATTATCGCAAGTTTGTTAAGAATTATGGGAGAATAGCAGCGCCTCTAACAACATTATTGAAGAAATATGCATTTCCATGGACTCCAGAAGCAACAAAGGCCTTCAAACATCTTAAAGAGGCAATGTGCCAAGCACCGGTCTTAGCTATGCCGGCCTTCACAAAAACCTTTGTTGTGGAATTTGATGCTTAAGGAAATGGAATTGGTGTTGTTTTAATGCAAGATGAAAGACCCATTACTTTTGAAAGTCATCCAATCAAGGGAAACTATTTACACAAAGCTATTTATGAGAAGAAAATATTGGCAATATTGCATGCACTTAAGAAATGGTCACCCTACCTAATGGGAAGACACTTCAAGGTAAAAACAAATCATGATAGTCTTAAATACTTTTTAGAACAAATATTATCCTCTAAAGGGTAACAAAAGTGGGTCACAAAGATGTTGGGTTATGACATTGAAATCATCTACAAAAAAGGGAAGCAAAATGTTGTTGCAAATGCACTCTCAAGAAAGGATGAGGATGCGGAAGCATTGTTGTGTGCCATTTCTATTATCCAACTAGATTGGATAAACGAAGCAAGGGAGGAATGGAAGAATGATGGAGAAGTGTGGGCACTAATTCGAAAGTTACAACAAGATCCTAGTACATCTTATACATTTTTCTGGAAAAATGATTCGCTAGGTACAAACATCGCTTATACCTATGTAAGAATTCCCAACTCAAACAAAATATTCTTATGGAATTGCACACTTCTCCCTTAGAAGGACACTTAGGATTCTTAAAAACTTACCACAAGGTTAAGAAGGAATTTTTTTTGGATGGCCGCAAATCAGACATTCAAAAGTTTGTGGCAAAATGTTTGGTTTGCCAACAAAATAGAGTTGAAACAATTAAGACCCTAGGTCTATTACAACCTTTGTCCATTCCAATCCAATGGTGTGAGGAGGTATAAATGGATTTTATCACAGGTTTACCCAAGTCTGAAGGAAATAGTGTCATCATGGTTGTAGTTGACAGACTTACCAAGTATGCACGCTTTTCTGCATAATCACATCCATTTAAAGCCAGTACAGTTTCTACTGCATTTATGGAAATAATTCAAAAGCTACATGGAAACCCAAAGATTATTGTAAGTGACAGAGATCCCATTTTCACTGGAAATTTTTGGACAGAATTATTTTCTTGTCTCGATACTCAGTTAGCTCATTGTATCCTCCTCTATTCTACGAGGAAATTAGATAGTAAACCAATTTTTGGAAGATATATTTTTTTCTTTGTATCTAATAATATAGACACATGGGTCAATTGTTGCCTCTGGGTTGATTGGTGGTATAACCTTCCTTCCTATACAGCAAGATGACCCATTTTTATGCGCTTTATGGATATCCTCCACATCATCACATCATATTTAAGAGAAAATTCTAAGGTTCAAGCAGTGGAACATCACATCGAGCGTCAACAACAAGTTCTCCAACTCTTAAAGGATAACCTCATGTTGGCACAGAATAGAATGAAACAACAAGAAAATCAACATCATAGTGAAAGAATTTTTGATGTAGGTGACTGGGTATTCCTACAGCTACAATCGTATAAATAAATGTCCCTCAAGCAAGCTAAGAAGGATAATAAATTATCACCAAAGTATTATGGTCCGTACAAGGTGTTGCAAAATATTGGTACTATGGCAATACAAATTGGAGATTCCTATAGCTTCCCGAGTGCACCAGTTCAAACAATATTGCTAGAAATTGACGAGGAAAGAAAAATCATATTGGAATGGGAAGCAGTCACAGAAATAAGAACTTGACAGCTACAAAATCGATCAATTTTGGAGTATCTCATCAAGTGAAAGAACTTATCCACTGAAGATTCCACATGGGAGGATGAGAATTTTATATATAAGCATCTAGAACTACTCAAATGTTGAGGACAATGCTTTTTGGAAGGATAGGGACATGTTAGGTCCCTATAATACTAGTGATTCCCCCAATACTATTGTCATTGTATCCCTTATTGTTATTATTGTGCCCCTATTGTCCCAATATTATTATTAGTATGCCCCATAGAAACCCACTATTCTTAATTTTGTGCCCTTATGTTATTACTCTTATGTTAGCTCGATTATATTGTGACCCTTTAGACTCCTATATATAGAAGGGAGGTTTAGTCATTTGTATCATCCAAGAATTGTTCATTTGTGTAATGCAAAGGAGGTTGCCTCCTCGAATAGGTTGAATTCTAAGGCATTGATCTATCTTTTCTATCCTTTTGTGAGCTGGTTTCCTAACACTACCTCACCCTCAACAATAGAAACCAGGCTTTACCATGATCCATTTCAGATCACTTGGCCAACATAATAAACATGTGATAATAGGATTTTTACAATGATCTCCACCTGATCACTAGGCCAAACAAGCATGGATGCCACCTAATTTCTCAATCTACACTGTGACAAATTGTCCAATCTCTTAGTCTCTCAGAATTAACTGCAATCGAAACTCAAATCACTAGGCCCTAAATCGAGACCCACTCTACAAGATTTACTGCATATCCCAAACCCAAGATTACTAGGCCCAATGGAGAGAAAACCACCTCTTTGATTTACCATATATGCTTCCAGACAATGGAAAGGATTCCTACGCCCACTGAGGTAACACAATCTTGGCTTTATAGTTTGGTTCAAGGACCACTAGACCATGTTCTCTATCATTTGGAGATCCACCTCACTCAACATCGAATCCATCCAGAAATCCAACACAACCAAAACATGAGAACCCCATCACACCATGGTTATTTGGAAATGGAAAGGCTAAGCTGAAAACATTGTCACACCTAGCAAAACCCATGCCATGATAGAAAAAGAACAACATGCAATACCATGCATGCCAAGTCTAACAAGGAAAATAGACATGCAAATCAATACCAGCAAAGAATCTTGTTGTAGCTTCTTGATCCTACCTTTCCCTTCTTGATATTTGCTTCCTCTTGCCTTATTTTCCTTTCTTGATCCAATGCTATAATTCTCCAAGAAAACTATAAGTGCCTAAGAGTGAGTGAGAGAGAGAGAGAATAATGAGAGAGCTCCAAAACTAAACTGACAAAAAGTTACCAATTTATCCTCAGAGGAATTTTTATTAATGAGGCCTCTATTTTCTTCATTTTCAATTATTTTCCTTCATTTTCCTCCTCACATACAACTTGTGACCTTTCACCTCCCTTTTCTCCTAATTTCCATTATTTTCATAAATAAATATGTCAAAAATGCCATTTTTTCTTTCCAAAGCCTTAGCCATTTCCTTTTCCAATTCCCTTGGCCATAATAAACTGATGAACACCAACACTAGGATGTCTTGCACAAAATTCAACTTGGAATAAGTGTCCCATAAATTATGGTTATTATTTTTTCCTTTATTAAATTTTATTACATGGAATTTTCACCAGGGTTGTTACAATACTTCTAACATGCTAAATGAGACATGAATCTAACAGCCGTGTGCAGAGAAGCGTGATGAAATATTTCCTTAATCATATGGGGAACAAGCCCAAGACAATATGATATGTGCTTCTACAAAATTTGAAAAGAATAAAAGAGATGATAGCCTAATTTTATCCAACAAGTGGTTAAGAAACAATACCATCATTATAGGTGGCTCAATGAGAAGTCCAAAATACAAAATACCAACCATAGTAAAAAAAATCCAATCCCTCCTTGTCGATAGGAAAAAGAACATAGATTATGTCCATCTAAAGATGATCTAATAATTGGTTCCACTTTTGTAAAGATTTCATTTGTAGAATTGCAAGACACATGTTTTTATATAAAGTACTACTTATAGATACTGATGATAATAAAATGAAGGTTCTATTAAATAATAACCTACAACTTAATTGCAAAATATAATGTTTTTTTGTGAAACTTGTGAAGTGTTGGGAAGGAAAACCTTGTCAAATTTGAATTCTTTGTTGGAAATAATACTAAGAGGTAGGTGAATCATTATTATCAGATCAATAATTTTATTTTCCAAATAGATTTATATACACTACTTCAGCTAAGTGAACTAGCATGTACACCCAACTATACTTAAAGCAACCAGCATATATGCAGAGAACTTTTGACTTATCCTATTTATCATGCATAGAACTTTAACCAATATATCAAAGCTTTGTTAGACAGTGAAATAAAGAAAATAAAGCATCACACATAAGAAACACACATTAACACCAAGATATAACGTGGAAACCCAATGTGGGTGAAAACCACCTACTGTTATTGTCTCTGTCTTCTTTTAATAATAAGAAAATTTGTTTACAATCTTGTACTGGTGTAGGCTCATACCTGCAGAAGGTTACAACCTTCTCTTGATCTCCAGCTTCTATTGGAAGTGAGCTACATGGCCCTAGCTCTTGTACTAGCTGATAATTTTACTTGTATGTAGGTGGTGACCTACAGAAGGCTACAACCTTATTTCTTCCTTCAAAGCTCACGTTTCATAAATTTGCAGACTAGATCCATCAACAACATCATAATTGAAATGCAATCATCAAATACATCTACATCAACCAATCACTAAAACTCAATCATCACATTCTGAATCAACCACATTGGAATCAATCAATGACTATGATAACCCATCGTTTCTGTAGCAAATCACAATCAATCTGATCATTCAGAACACTGTCATCAGAATACAATCACTAGAACCCAAAGCAGAACCTAGAACTCTGTAACAACAAACAAAAATAACTGAAACATACTTCATAAGGTATACGCTACTTCCATGTGTCGAACCAGCGAGTATACACGCTTTTATCAAAGCCAACTAGTGTACACATCTGCAAATATTAATTCATAATTTTGCAGCTATTCTAGAGTTGAGTTATACCTAAATCATAATATTTACAGAATAACACATGCATCAGTATTCAGATCTAGACTATACATGATCAAACCACATAATGATAATTCATTTCAAGCCTTAAGATCTTGATCCATCATTAGATCTTATCCCTCATCAACTGCTAAGGTTCATCCTTGGTTCAGATCATGCAAAGCACCATAAGCCGATAACTTGCATGCTAAATCTCACACTTCATCAGATATTTGATACTTGCACACTTGGCCTAATGATCTTCTCCTCCTTATATAGTTTTAGGCCTTTCTCAATACCATGGACCAAAACCACTTAGTACCAATACCTTGGACCAAATACCTAGGGTCAATACCTCGGACCAAATACCTTGGATCAAAATACCTTGGACCAAATATCTCCAACCAAAAACTTAGTTTTCCAAGATATATGCGCTTTTCCTTTGTGAAAGTGCATGTGGACATATATGCTACTTGTGTTCAATGAACCTACATGTATACGCATCTTGGTCAGGGTGAACCTCCATATACCTCTCTTTCTTCATTCTTTATAGTCTGATCTATAATTCTTTGTTGTTGCCATGCTGTATTGTGATCTTTCATCTAATTGAGTTTCCATCAAGGACAACACCTATATCATAATGCCAATAATCTCCCCCTTTGGACTTGATGGAAACAATAACACCAAGTCACTCTCCCCTTTTGACATCAAGGGCAAAGGGTGGACCAAGATAATTTCTCCCTTTGACATACATTATGTTGGTCATGCTCCCCCTAAGTACATGCTGAATTCTCTGTTTGAGCTCTCCTTTTGTACATGCTGAGATGCAGTGAAACCGTCCATGCTCTTCCTGAGCATGAGTAGAGTCAACAAAGAAAATATTTTCTAAAAGAATAACATGACCCTATAACTCAACTATGTGAGGATGACCCTCCTATCACCAATGACTCATACATACATCCATCTCCCAACTAAGTGGGGATATACCAATTGTTTATACATGACACAAACAAGAAATATTACATCATCCATCCCATGTAAAGTGGGGATACAAATTACATCATTTGTCCAAGAGGACTCATTCAAGACATATGACACCTTAGACTTTTACATGATTTGAGCAACAAATGGTATAAATATCTAAAGCCATAGCTGGACTCGATAACCATAATGCCAACAATGTTGAATGTACAGGAAGGCTAATGCTCCCCCTGAATCTATGATACCTATGCATTGTTAACAGTTCAATGATCAAGGCACCTTTTTTAGTCAGATAAAATTAATAAACATAGCATATAGACAATGATCATCAATATCCATCAGAGCACCCATATCAGAGCCAACCCCACTGTTTTTCTTGTCTGAAACACATATACGATCCTTGACCCATAGAAACTCACGTGTGTACGCAACTATACATCATGAAACCTGTGTATAATGACCTTTCTCTAAAAAAATGGATTTAACGATAGGATGATACAACAACTACTCCCAGCTTTTGTCTGAGATATTCAAATGTTTCTCTGGCCAATGGTTTAGTGAATATATCAACAACCTGTTCTTTGGAGGGAACATACTCCAATTTGACCTTTTGTTCAAGCACTTGTTCACGTAGAAAGTGGTATTTGATGGGTATGTGCTTGGTCTTGGAGTGCATGACTCGATTCTTTGAAATACTGATAGCACTTGTGTTACCACGTAGAATGGAAATGGGTGGAGTACATGTGATCTAAATATCTTGCAAGGTTTGCGTCATCCAAAGTAGTTGTGTGTAGCAACATGCAGTAGCCACATATTATGCTTCAATCATAGATAACACAATTGAAGTTTGTTTCTTGTTGAACCAAGATACTAACCTGGAACCCATGAAGAACGCACCACCACTAGTGCTTTTTTTGTCATCAACACTTCCTACACAATCTACATCTATATATGCATGAAGAGTGAGATATGTATCTCTAGGATACCATAAACCAAAGTTTTGTATTCCTTGAAGATATTTGAAAATTCTTTTGACTACCTGAAGATGTGATTCCTTTGGATTTGCTTGGAATCTTCCAACTATTCCTACTACATGCATTATGTTAGGACGGGTACCTGTTAGATAAAGAAGACTGCAAATCATGGATCTATAAGTCGGTTGATGTACTACTACTAGTTCATAATTTGAGTTGAGACTGCATCCTATTACCATTGGGGTACATATAGGTTTAGAATCTTCCATGCCGTACCTTTTCAAGATATGTTTGAGATATTTGGTTTGTGAAAGAAAAATACCATCTTTATTTTTTTGAACTTGTAGACCAAGAAAATAGGTAAGTTCACCAAGCAAGGACATTTCAAATTATTGTTACATTACTGAAGAAAAATTTTGACTCATGGATTCTTCATTGCTACCAAAAATGATATCATCAACATAAACAACAATAATTAGCAATTTATTAGTGTCAATATTTGTATATAGATTGTTATCTGCTGAACCTTTTGAAAAACCTTGTTGGTGTATATATTTGTCAAGGTAGTAATACCAGGCCCTTTGAGCCTGTTTCAAACCATAGAGAGCCTTTTGAATATGCATACAAGTTTTGCATCATTTCCAAGAATGAATCCTTCTGGTTGTTCAATATGAACTTCTTCTTCTAAATCTCCATTAAGGAAAGTAGATTTTACATCCATTTGGGATACTTTGAATTTCTAAAAGCTAGAAAGAGCAAGAAACATCCTTATGGATTCAAGTCCAACAATAGGTGGAAACGTTTCTTCAAAATCTATACCTTCTTGTTGAGCATACCATTTACAAACAAGTCTGGCCTTGTTTCTAATGACTTCTCCATTTTCATTTAGCTTCTTTTTTAATATCCATTTAGTTCCTATATTATTTTTATCATGAGGTCTAGGAACTAATTCCCAAGTATTATTCTTTTCAATTTTCTCAAGTTCTTCATTCATGGCCTTGACCCAACATTCATCTTTGCATGCTTCATTTACATTTTGAGGTTCAGTTGAGGATAGTAATGCTAGATAGCTTTAGGTTTTTGTAATAGTTCTTCTTGTTTGTACACATGCCTCTTTTTCCCCTAAAATTTAAGATTACGGGGATTTTTCTGAACATACCTGGATTGAGTATTTTGTTCTACCGTTATCTCTTCTTCTGGTGCTTCATTGGTTTCTTCGTCAAGATCATGTGCTTTGATGTGGCAAAATACTCCCCATATCTTCATTTTCATAGTCTTTCGTTTTTGTCTGTTTTGGATTTTTGCATGCTTCATCAACTACAACATCAATACTTTCAACAATTTTCCCAAGTATTTTATCATAACATTTATACCCTTTACTTCGGGAAGAGTAACCAAGAACAATACCTTCATCTTCTATGGGCTCAAACTTAACAAGTTTTTCATCAATCCTTTTGATATAACATTTTCTTCCAAAAGCTTTAAAGTATTTTACAGTAGGAGTCTTACCATACCAAATTTCATGTCGAGTTTGAGTGCTATTTACCCAAACATTTTCTTGGTTGAGAATACTTACAACAGCGAATGCAGCTTCACCCTAGAAGGTTGCAAGAGTTCCATATTCATATAGCATAGCTCGAGCCATTTATTGAAAAGTTTTGTTCATTCTTTCTACTACTCCATTTCGCTGAGTCCTTGTAGTGGAGAATTTTCTTTTTATTCCATATTGTTCAAAAACGTCAAAGAATTAATCCATGGTAAATTTCCCTCCTCGATCAAATCTAAGATATTTTATTTTTTGATCTGATTCATTTTCAACCAAATCTTTGAAGGCTTTGAACTTTTCAAATGCTTCATCTTATTCTTTAGCAGACCTATCCAACACATTCTCGAAAAATCATCAATGAAAAAATAAATTGTTCTTCTCCACGAGGTGACTTTTTCCTTGATGGTCCACATAAATCAGTATGGACAAGTTCAAGAGGCTTGCTAGCTAACCCTTCTTTTTCAATGAATTGAGTTCTGGTTTGCCTACCAATTTGACATGGTTTTCATATTATATTTTCAGGGATGCTGATATCTGGAAGATCACGAAAAAGCTTGAATCTACATGCTTTTCTTATTTCAGAAAAGCTTAGATGTCCCAATCTTCTATGCCACAACCAGTTTTCTTATATAACATTGTTGTTGTCCTCCCTTGAGTATGTATAAGTTGTTTGGAGTTCTTGTACCTTTGATCACGGTCTCCCCTGTATCAAGCTCATGAACAACAAATCTGTTTGATTGACACACCACTTCATTTCCTTGATCACACATTTGACTGACACTCAATAGATTATGCTTTAAACCATCTACATACATAACATTTCCATCTTTAACTTTTTCTTTCAAGAAAACGGATCCTTTACCTTTTATGACAGCAAGAGTGTCATTTCCAAATGAGACATTATTTTCCTTTTCTAAGGCATTATATGAGTGGAGTTTTTTCTTTGTCACATGTCACATGTTTTGAGCATCCACTGTCAATGTACCACTGATTTGCTTGTCCTTCTGCATACAAGGCTATACCACATCATTCTGTTTGAGATTCTTTCCTTCTCCATATCTTCGGATTTAATGGATTTTGTTCCTTTTGAGATGTTTGTCAAAATTTTCTCCTACATTCAAATTCTTCATGACCAAAGTTATTACAAATTGAGCATTCTATTTCATTTTCAAGAATAGAAAAGTTCTTATAGGAACTTTTCTTGACCCCTGTTACATTCCTTTGATTTCGTGCTTCTCTAGTCATGATGGTTTTATAAGCAACACATTGAGTATCTTTGTGTCCAAAATTATGACATGAAGAACATTGCCCATTAAAGAAGTTCCTATGACTATTGAATCTATTGACCTGGTGATTGAAGTTTCTATTGATATTCATCTTTGGAGGAAATTGAGTATGATTTACCTAAGGTTGATTGTGGCTTCTATTCATCCTTGGAATAAAATGAGTCTGATTTACCTGCTGATCTACTTTATGCCCTTGCTGATGATTATCATACTGTTCATTGGTCTTTGTTGCATAAAGATAGCTTTTAGTGCAGGTTGACAGCTTCTGTGATTGAGATGCTTCTTCAGTATATCCAAGACCTGTCTTTATCAGAGGAGAAGGTTGTGCTTTGATAATTTCATTTAAGGTTTCTAATCCTTTAGAAAATCTAAGATTGAGAGATTTTGTTTTCTCAAGATCAATTCTTAGACCCACAATTTCACATTCTAGTTTTTCATTATGTTTTTCTTTTTTAGCAAGCTGGTGTGTCAAGGTATCTATAATCATATTCTTTTCTTCTAAACAGATTTTGAGTTTAGAGATTTCTTCATGAAGAGCATATTCTTCTAAAGCATCCCAAAAATTAGCATCGTCATTAGCCATTAGAAGTCTATAGTCATTACTATTTTCATCTTCATCATTATTTGGTAAACCATCACTATCTTCATGAGTATAGTAACTCCTTCTATTTACAACTTGTTTTCTATTCCATTTTGCATATTCCTTCCCTTTTTCATATTTATCTCTATGAGGACATTTGGCAGCATAATGATCGACTCTACCACAGGCAACGCATTTGAAGGGTAGCTTACCTCTAAATCTTCTAGAACCCCGTTGAAGCTTCTTGACAAAGTTTACATCATCTTCTTCTTCTAAAATATGTCCTGATTCTTTGTGTTCTTCCTTTCCTTTTGCTGAAGCTTTAAATGCAACCTCTCTCATGTCTGATGGACCTCCTTTTCCCATCTCAAACGAAGTTAAGATTCTGTGAAGCTGTGTCATAGTGATAGTCTGCAGATCCTGTTTTTCTTCTATGGAAGACACTTTTGATTCAAATTTAGTAGACAAGGATCTCAAAAATTTCTCAATTAAGGTAACTTCCTTTATATATTCACCCATATTCTTCATACGATTAACAACCTCATCTATACGTAAGAATTAACTAGTTATACTTTCATCACTGTGTATCTTAAGTGTTTCATACTGAATTCTGAGAGTTTGAAGTTTAGCACATTTTACCTGAGAGTCTCCTTCATAGCTCAGAATGATTTCGTCCCATATTTCTTTGGCCGATTTGAGTTGCATGACTTTGAAAAACTCTAATTTTGATAGACTTGCCAATAAAGTATTAACAGCCCTGGCATTGGTTTCATATTGCTTTTCACCTACCGTATCTCTAGGAATTATTGTTGGAAATGTATATCCTCCTTCCACAATTTCCTAGACATCCATTCCAAGTGATTATAGATAGGCTTTGGTTCTTATTTTTCAATAAACAAAGTTTATGCCATCAAAGATTGGTGGTCTGATGGATCCCACGCTTTCTTGATTACTCATGATGATGGATCTCCCTTCAAGTGATTAAGATTCTTCTGAAGGACCTGCTCTGATACCAATTGTTGGAAATAGTACTGAGAGGGGGGTGAATCAGTATTATCAGATCAATAATTTTATTTTCCAAACAGATTTATATACACTACTTCAGCTAAGTGAACTAGTGTGTACATGCGATTGTACTTAAAGAAACCAGCATATATGCAGAGAACTTTTGATTTAGGCAATTTATTATGCATAGAACTTTAACCAGTATATATGAGATTTGTTAGACCATGCAGTAAAAGCATAATAAAGCATCACACATAAGAAACATGCATGAACAACAAGATATAAGGTTGAAACCCAATGTGGGTGAAAACCACCTGTTGTTGTCGTATTTGTCTTGTTTTAATAATAATAAAATCTATTTACAATCTTATAACTGGTGCAGACTCATACTAGTACGTAGGATTCTACTTGCAGAAGGTTACAACCTTCTCTCGTTCTCCAACTTCCACTGGAAGGAAGCTACAAGCCCCTAGCTCTTGTACTAGCCGATAAGTTTACTAGTACGTAGGTGGCAACCTACAGAAGGCTATGACCTTCTTTCTTCCTTCAAGGACAATGTTTCATAAATTTTTAGACTAGATCCATCAACAACATCATAATTTCAATACAATCATCAAATACATTTGCGTCACCAATCACTGAAACTAAATCATCACTTTCTGAATCAACAACAACTGAATCAGTCAATCACTTTGACAACCCACCATTTCGGTAGTAAATCACAATCAATCTAATCATTCAGGACACTGTCACCAGAATACAGTCACCAAAATCCAAAGCAGAACCCAGAAATCTGCAACAGCAAACAGAAACAACTGAAACATACTTCATAAGGTATATGCTACTTCCATGTGTTGAACCAGCGTGTATACGTGCTTTTATCAAAGTCAACCAGTGTACACATCTATAAATATCAATTCATAATTCTACAGCTATTCTAGACTTCAGTTATACCCAGATCATAATATTTATAGAATAACACATGTTAGTATTTAGATCTAGACTATACATGATCAAACCACATAATGATAATTAATTTCAAGCCTTAAGATCCCGATCCATCATTAGATCTTATCCCTCATCAACTGCTAAGGTTCATCCTTGGTTCAGATCAAGCAAAGCACCATAAGCCAATAACCTACATGCTAGATCTCACTGTTCATCAAATATTCGATACTTGCACACCTTTCCTAATGATCTTCTCCTCCTTATATATTTTTAGGCCTTTCTCAATACCATGGACCAAAACCACTTAGTACCAATAGCTTGGACCAAATAACTCGGACCAAAAACTTAGTTTTACAAGATATACTCACTTTTCCTTCTGTGAAAGTGCATGTGTACGTATATGCTACTTGTGTTCAATGAGCTTGCGTGTATACGTAGCTTGGTCAAGGTGAACCTGTGTATACCTCTCTTTCTTCATCCTTTGTAGTCTGATCTGTAATTCTTTTCTTTTGTCATTTTGTACTGTGATCTTTCATCTAAGTGAGTTTCCATCAAGAACAACACCTGTATCATAATCCCAACATTCTTTATATTTCCCTCCAACCAATTTTAGGACCACTTTGTCTATATCAGGAACTACAAGAGGCCAAGTTATTGCTTTTTCCTTGCTAAAGAGAAAAGGCCTCACTCAATAAAAAATCATGGATCAACTTTTAAACCATCTATGCTATCAATAACATCTTGCGAAGTAAATTAAGTTTCAAGCAATGAGCATCAAAAAAAGGGAAAGATCATCATGTTCCTTGAATAACTAAAAACATAACAATGATAAACTTTAGTGATTGAAGTTCATCTTTACAAACATGTAATTGTAATTGAATCAACATAACCATCAATTAAGCTAAAAATTATGATGATTCACTAGTTTGCATGATGACACTAAGACCATGGGCTAAAATCTCAATATAAAACTCAACACATATATACAATAAGACATAAGGGAATCTTTAAGGGTGACATATTGATTGCAAGCATAGAGAGTTACATCTAAGATATAAATACCATGTACAAGAACCAAAAATAAAAATGAGCATCATTAATATATTGAGATTTATGTTAAATTTAATAGAATTTGATAGCCATAACTATTATTTCAAATGATAACTATGTTGTTATGAACCTAATTTTTGGTAAACATGCTAAAAGTTTACTTTGCAATTTCACTTATCATCTACTTTTGTAACTAGTGCTAATCAATATTGATTAAAGTAGATAGATTAGATCATCCATGGTAATAAGTAAGCCATGATTTTTTTTTGTTAAATTACTTATATTGTATAATTCACATTAAAAAAAATTGTCAAATTAACAAAATTTATTAATAAATATAGTATAAATAGAGAATAAACATCAATAGAATGTTGCAATAACATGCAACTTCATATAAAATTCTTAGTCAAGCTAGCTTTCTAAACAAATGAGCACAAATTTATATATCAAAATGAGAGAAACTATAATATTAATCACATGACATGTTTTTAATTACATTACAAAGATGTAGAATTCCCAAGTGTTACTTATTGTCAACACTTCCAAGTTGAGTAACTACCTTGACAAATTCATCATGCAGATCAGTTATCCAATGTAACCATTACTTTGTTGATCCTCCACCACTTATTGAAACAATATTGTCATCAAAATTAGACGAAATGTATGAAGGACTAGATCCCCTTTGCTAGTTTCCATAGACCCTTTGATGTGTCATGCCAGACATTGAAGACATTTTAATTTGGTATGCCCTAGAAGATATGTAACAAGAATTATTGTAGGCATAATATACCTACATGCATCATAATTCCAGTATAGGAGTAAATTAGAATACATAACATTGAATCTTTTCGAGTTATTTTTGTGAGACAATTATGCATATTAGCAAAATAAATGATCTAGAATTCCAATAGTTGAAACATACACAAGATAGTAAATTTTCCAGTTGTAGGCCAAAATATCCCCAATGTTTTCTTGACATTTGGTTGTAATAAGGTCTCTAAATATTTCAAAGGGAAGAATTTATCACATAATCTAAGTTTCTTCTATGAAATTCTCTTTTTTACATGCCAAATTGTGACAATTCAAGTAAATTTGACAAATGAAGACTTGTTAAAGGTTAGGTAGTAGTGTATACATTCCAAGGATAATTACAAAGTTGTTATACATTAAATAACATCCAAAGGCATGTTGAGTCAAAACAAATGGTAAATGTGATGAAAACAAGATATAAAAGGAAATGGAACCCCGTAACCAACATAACAACATTTCCTTCTGATTCGCATGTCAGAATACATGAGATGAATTAATTTATGACTAGTTTAGTTACAGTGGCTATTCACAAGATACGGTCACAATAAAGAATATATGAATTTAATTAAACTTCAAGTTGTTTCAAAATTATTGGTATCCTCTAAGAAATTATTGGGTCATATGCATATTATGAATGCAAGAAAATGTAAGAAACTCAATGGAAAGTTAGTCAAAACTAAACTTTAAGGAATTGCTTCCAGATGACAAGGAACCCAATAAAATTCATGGATTTTATTAAAAAATAAATTGATTATGATTAACCTACAAGTTGGAAGAAACCTTCAATATATCTACCCTTAACAGAGTCTTGTATAGAATTCACGTACAAAGTAGTAGTGAAAATGATGACATTAGCTTGATCTATCTCCAAAAAAGTTGAACTGTGGACAGCCTTGTAGGGCACATTAATTAAAACAATGTTGCTAGAAGTTTCTAGAAGTCGAAGGACAATGTCTTAAATTTGATATAATCCTTTCACCACTAATAGTGGGAACGTTGACATGGGCATACTCATTAGCAAGTAGTGAAACCTTTAACCTAACCATGCCTAAATTGTGCATGATCACGTTGGCAATACCAAATCCATCATAACTAAGGATAATGTAAATATTATATTTGGTAGGTCTACTCTTCTTACCCAAACACCTCACTCAATGAACCTCATTTCCATTTCAATAAGAAAATCAATATTCTCCAAGCTTTTCCATTCTGTGTGAAGTATGGGAATTCTTGTTGATGATTTTAAGTGCTCATACTCCAAGATAAAGGGTGTAATAACTTGAGGGAGGGTTAAAAATCTAATATGTTTTGTAATGTGATGTTGATGTGATGAAAATGCAATTCTCAAAGTGAAGTGGCACAAATAGAGATCAAAGAATGGCATGTGAACATTTAAACATAGATAGACATTTGGTCAAGATGAGATAATTTTTCTCATGTAAACTATGAGGGCATACATCACACACATTCACCTACATGTGAGTTTCATGATCATTTGATTCCCCACCAATTATAACAATCACCATGTGTGATTCCTATTTTAATTTAGATTGAGTGATTCAACTAAACATTAATGTACTTAGAGAGTGACACATTTAAGTAGTTCATAGAAAGAGATTAATTCAAACCAACCATTCAACTCAAGGTTTAGGCATAGTGACATGTTTGAGTAGATAGCACAAATATTTACATTTCCAAGTTCTTCACTAGTCATAGTTACGATATTCGCAACAACTCATTCCAAAACTTGGGACTAAATTCTTCTCTTCATAGGTTCTTGTTCATCAATGTAATATACCCAATGCACTTTATGGGGCTTTGGAGCAACCTTCAAATCAGTATGGTGATATTTGTTCCTCCGACGAATAGGGGCAAAAACCTTATCCTCCTCCTCCTAGAGAGCATTAGTCTTATCACTACCCATCTCAACCCTATGGAAATCTTTAGGTGCACCCTCCTACTTAGCCAGCATTTGGACCAGATGATTGCCCCAAAAATCATAAGGTATTTTTATATGTGTGATGGTGGAGGGTGCAATTTCATAGATGAGAGAAAGTTACAAAGGTAGTTGTCCTTGACCAATCACTTATTCAACCTCAAAACTATTTATCTACTCATGTTTGATTTCACCAGAAATAATTCCATGAAAATAGGTCACTAATCTTAATTTACATATTATATAAATCTTATATAAAGGCACTTGTATTCAACTAATTTGTTAGTGTCGTCCTACTTGATTTATATTTATGTCTATAATATAATAACATATGCTTTTTTATTATGGGGAGAACTTTTGGAAACCATGCCTATCCTATTGGAACCTTGATCTCCTTAATTTGGATTGCCATTTTTTTCTTCATATGGATCATCAAAATTCCCCAATGCTAAGGTCTCTATTTCTTTATACATCAATATTTTAATTAATATCACGTGCTTTATATCTTTTTTATGTTGATGGATGATTTACATTTAGCCTACGTTTATGTTTACATGCTTGAGCTTGTCATGGTTCCTTTTGTGTCTAGATGTAGGGATGTAGGAATGGACTTCCTTCTAGCATGATCTCCAAGTCTAGCAAGTCATTTCTATATGCTTAAGGATTTCTAACACTTCATAGCTCAATACTTTTTTGGAATTTTCATAGATCAATATTTTTTTTGAAATTACAAATGGGTGGAAATATGTAACAATTTGGCAATGGTTATAATTTAATGGATACATAAGATTTGAGAGCATGATAGTGTAAGTTAAAGTAATGATTGGCCTACCATCCTCTTATTTAATACTCCTAAAACATGCATCACATTGATTAATTCCAGATAAAAAATCCCCACACCAATATAAACAATTGTTAATTCATCAATTTTATGTGCAACTATCAAGAGCCCATATGTTTGAGAGTGCCATGATGGATACTATATTCAATGCATACAAATGAGGATTTTTACGGCCTAAATCTACCTCAAGCTGAGAAAGGTAAGTCTAGGGTAACATCAAACCACGCTTAATTTGGTAGCTACCCTACCAAGTCGGGAGAGGGTTCTCTCCTTGTCGATCTCAATGAAAATATATCAAGGAAGGCTTGAGATGACTGATATAAAAACTAATATTAGGCTAGGTATGCTTGCTGAGAGGATTTTGTTTGATTTTAATGGCTGGTTGCTGGATCAGATGAGGAAGCCAGCTTTGGGTCCAGGAAATGGACATAGATTTGTAGAGGTTTCTGTGGGGCGAGATAGGCAAGCATTTTAGCACTTTGAAATGAATGTAATGGTGAGTCTAAATACTGGTGAGGAGCTGTAGAGGTTGTGCAAGTGTCATGAGTCCTGTACAAATAGTAGAAAACATGTAGAACTAAATAAACCCCAAGGTAGAGCACTGAAACGCTAATGAATTCCACCTTTCAAAATTGATTCATTTAGCTATGAAACAAGAGAGAGATGATGGCACACATAAACATAATATCAACTAAACTACAAAGAACAAAACAATTCTAATTCACATTACCACAAGAATCCCGCAAAATGCTGCAAAACCCTAGTTTATTTCCTTGCCAAACTGCAGAAGCGATGTACAAAGTAGCTCAATGCATCTACAAGAGTTGAACCTTGAAAAATGACTAAGAAAGTACAAGATATAGGAATCAAACCCCGTGCTAGCCATCAAGGTTTGAATCCATGAGTCAAGGAACTGTTGCAACAAGATCTAAACTAGGAACTTAAAAATAGGTAGTGGAACAACTTGCCTTTAAAACTAAGGAAATTGATTCATTCAGCTCAAAACCAACTAAAAATAATGTATCTACCTCCTTAACTCAATTTTTATCATTTTTAAATAAAAGTACATAAACGTACAACATATTACATTATGAATTTGACCATGAGAGAGAAAACGTCAAACTGGTAGAAAACGAGGCGCAAATTTTAGTTTTTGAGCAAAATTGGCAAAATTTTGCCTCATGCGCAACACCTTTTCCAAGCTGATTTTTAAGGACTTCCCCTTCACCAAATTTGATCCACGATGGCTTGTTGAAATGGTCTATCTGTCTAATTTCTAGGATAAGTGGAATTTTTGGATTTGGTCTCCATTTGCCGTTTCAGAAATCAATTCTCCCAAGACTGCTTCCTGTGGGTCCGAAAAGTGGCAAAGAGGGCATTTTTGAGGTGTTTGTTGCCTTTTAGTTGATCCAGATCACCTCCAAAATTCATGAAATTTTCTACGTTTTCATATTTTTTCATGAGGAATCCTTAAAATTCCCAACCAATGCAATGCTGCACATCAGAGGAAAATTTTTGTGTTTTGCAATTAAAATTTAGGAAATGACAAAAAGTTCTCCAAAATTCTTCAAAATTGGCAAGAAGCAAGCTTATCAATTGCTTTGCTCAGCCAAGGAAGCTTTGGCCAAGATTCTAAGTTTATCTTGCTATTTTTTGGCTTTTAAGGCTCTCCCTAGCTTGCCTTTTAGGTTTCTTATTCTTGTCTTGCAAATTTTGTTCTAGGCCAAATAGTGATAGGCCATGTGGTGCAACATGTTCTTCTCCTTATTAGCCTTATCAAGAATCTCCTCAAGGTTGATATTCACTCCTTCCAACCATGATTCTCGGTCAGCCTCTATTTCTTACTCTAGTGAAGTTAGCTTGATTTTCCTTCTTTTTGCCATTTATCAGTTTTCAGTTATGTTTTGCAACTCCATAATTGTTTGTTTGTCCTACAATTGCTTGTTCTGTTGCTCAAGGTAATTAATGATCCATTTAGCCCTCTCAAGGTCAAGTGATAAGGCTTGGATCTTAGCTTCTTTCTCCTTGATGATCACATCCTTGATTTTTGAGCTTTGGGAGCCCAAATCAGGGTCCTCTTCCTCAATCAGAATGAAATCCCTATCTGGGCCTTCAAAAGGCCCTTCATCATGCAATGGTTCCTGTACCTACTCTGTTGAAGAAGAAGGAAAATCCCCTTTCACTCCAGGTGAAAATAGCATTTTCCTATTGTCTGGTGAAGAGAACAAGACCCTTTCCACCCCTGGTGGAGATAATACTCGCTTGGTGGCTGCAAAAAGTCTTCTTGTCCCCTTTTCATAAATTATGAACACATGAATATGAGCCTCTTCAGTTCTACTTTCATGCTCTCTTTGTTTCCCAGAAGGTCCACCTTCCTCTTGAGGTTCTGCAAACAATTGAGGCCCCTTGAAAATCTCATGGGAAATTAATGTTTCCCATGGCACTCCCAACTGAGTGAGCTGATGCACAACAACAATCTTGATTACAATAAAGTGATAAATGTTATTAAGCTATTGTGGGTATGGTTTTCTCTTTGCAAGCATGGTCATCCTCTCTATATTTTTACAAATGAAGTATGGAATAATCATCATTCTAACCCTTGTAAAATGCATAAGCAATCTAATATGATAAGCATAAATTCTAGAGAACATTCCCTCACATGTGAAGTATTTAATGATGAGTTTCATTAATGGCACATACTGGTCCTCCAAAAACTTAAAAGGAAACACCCTGCCCAATTGACTATGATATTTGGCTTTAATGTAGGG
Source organism: Pinus taeda (assembly GCA_000404065.3). Taxonomy (NCBI): domain Eukaryota; kingdom Viridiplantae; phylum Streptophyta; class Pinopsida; order Pinales; family Pinaceae; genus Pinus; species Pinus taeda. The sequence goes on from APFE030899617.1 coordinate 20,957, forward strand.
TTCATAGTTTTGTATGTTGATATTTTTAATTTTGTTCCATCTTTCCCCCACATCTGGTATCCTAGTTGCTTCTGCAATAATAGCTGGTGAAAGAGTGAAATTGATGCCAGCAAGTTGTACCCTATTGTCCTCCATGTTGATGACAAATTTCCTAGCCAATTCATGCTGATACTTAACCCTCTCAACTAACTCACAAAACTCAAAGCAAGATTGGTATCTGAAACAAGTGGTGGCAACAGGGCATGCAAGAAATTTAGCAATGCTAATAGGCTCCTCTTTGATTATCTTCCCACCCTTGTGAGGTCTCTTAGGCTGTACATTCTTGTCCCTTGAACTGTCACTTTGTGTTTCTTCCTCGTAGTTTGAGTCATTGTTTCTTGCCATAGTGCTTGTCTTAGGAAAATTATGAGATGAAGGTATGGTCAAAAATGGTGATGAAGGAGGACAATGGTGATGAGTATGAAGAGATTTTACTCTTGGGAAATGAATTTGGGGAATGAAAGGAATGATTTTGGGAAATTATGGTTTAGTGAGGGATTTAGGGTTTGATGAGGAAAATAATTGCTTTAGGGGAGTGGGATATGTGAAAATGGGATAAATGGAGTGTATTGGGGTAATGAAAGAGTGAAAAGGTGTTTAATGATGTTTTTGTGAAGATGGGATGAAAATTGCACAATAGAATGGCAAACAATGAAAAGAAACTAGGGTTTTATTTTCCACATGCAGGATTTATGAAAAACACCAATGTGACCTCAAATTCAACTTAAGAGGATGATTACTTATTTGTAGAATGCAAATATAACAAATTTGAGGGTTATGGCACGAGTTGGGATGATTTAGACAAAACTGGACTAATGCACAGCGCACTGGGCCCAATGCGCAACGCCATCCTGATGCGCAGCGCTAGTTCAAAATTACACTATAGTTCTGCCTCTCATGCGCAGTGCCTGCCTAATGCATAGCACACTACCTCTGATGCGCAACAGGCCAAGTTTCCTTGAAAAACAAGGTTTTTGTCTCCCTATCTCCCAAATCACGATTTTTTCTCTCCAAGAGTGTTTTCGCATAATGAAATGATAAAGAGGACCTCCTTCACTTTAAATATGGATGAATTTAAATTTTTGCTCATCTCAAACCCACTTTTCTAATGTCAAAGTCACTTTTGGTATTAAACTCTATTTTTCCATTGAAATTGACTTTTCTTAATCACTTGATACATTGATGAATTGATGCTTGTGTTTTTCCTTGCAGTGGTTGGAGTTGGGAAGGTGAGCTAGGGAAGCATCTCTGAACTTATTACATATAGAAAAAATTGAAATTACATAAAAAAATTTATACATAGGAATAAAAACTCTGTTTTCACCTCAAAACAGAATTTTGAGGTAAAAACCACTTATTGTGTATATCATCATTGAAATTTTGATTTTGTGAACTTATTTGACCTCCTCATGTGCCTATTGATCGTTTACTGAGCTTTTTGCTAACCATAGTGACAAACCCTAGACCTAATGAGACCTAAAACCCTAAAAATCGCTTTTGCAAATGTAATGACAAAAAATGACTATACATGACCTGAACATGTGAAAATAGGTCAACAAGTAAATACCATGAAGGAAATTTGATAATAAACCACTACCATCAGTTGATCCATGACCTAATGGAATGCAGCTGATCAGATGGGACACCTAAAATGCATGAAAAAAGAGAATTTTGATCACTGATGGAGGGATGAATATACCAACACTAACATTGGCTCCAGTGGGGATAGTAGCTCCTCGGAGGTGCCGAGAACTATAGATCTCTAGAAAGAAGACAATGCCTCTTCTATTGTGCTAAATGGAGTCAATAACTTCAGCAAACTAGAACTAATATCTTGACTCAAACAAGACTAAAAAATGACTAAAAACTGAATCAAACAACCCACACTAAATAACCAAAAACTAAAATCAAACCTTCAGTTTTATATCCTTCACTTCAGGCCCCAAACTGAATGAATGATGATAATACACACTTTTCAATGAAGGAAATAAAATGGTATGTACAGTGACAAATTATGACAGCAGAAAATTTCTCAAAGATAATACCGTTTCAGCAGTCGACCATTGACTGGCCCTCCTGGACAATCTTCCCCATTCATTTCTTTAAGGAGAAAAGCATTTTGACCTTGATATGTAGCAATTCTATATGGCCCCTTCCACAGATTCTCGAACTTTTCGTGCTTGCCTTTATCCTCATTTCTAGCATCCCACTTTAGCACGATGTCTTCAATCTAAAACTTATCTAACTTTGCCTTCTGATCATATGTTTTCTTGATTCTCTCTTGTAGTCTGAAGGTATTCTGAAAAATCTCCTCTCTTGTCTGCTATAAATGGATCATTTGGCTTATTCTTCGCTGAAAATGATCCTCCTCACTGCCAGCTTCCTACAGAAGTTTTACAACCAGGACTACGAGAGATGTCAGGAACACCATGTCAATACCATATACTATTTCTAACAGAGACATGTCGATTGACTTCTTCTAACTTACTCTATCCGTCCATAGTGCATTAACCAATTTCTTGTGCCATCTCTTTTTATTTGTTTCCAGCAGCTTTTTGATGATGTTGACCAATGATTTGTTCGAATATTTAGCCAATCCATTAGCTTGCAGGTAGTATGCAGTAGAATGCCCCAGGGTAAATTGATATTTGTTACAAAAATTAATCATCTTTTTGGATTTGAAAGCTGCTGCATTATCTGTAATCATCTTGTTAAGACAACCAAAACGTGACAAAATATTATTTTCAAGAAACTGAACTATTACCACATCTGCGGCCTACCGAGTGGGGATTACCTCAATCCATTTTCTAAAATAATCCATCACTGTTAAGATCCACTTGTGCTGAGCTAAACATGTGGGATGAATCTCTCCAATAAAATCTAGGCCCCACTGTTGAAACAAAGCACTTACTTCAATTCGCTTGAGTGGTAGTGGCTACAATTTTCTCCTTCCCTAAAAAAATTGGCATTCATGACAGCTTGTAACAATTTTATAAACATCAGCAAAGAGGGTAAGCCAATAGTACCCTACTCTCAAAATTTTATTGTCCATCGTCTTCCAAAATAGGTGACCTCCGTAGTCTCCCTTGTGAAAATCATCCATCACCTGTTTTGCTTCCTCCTCAACCAAACAATTCAGCAACATACCTACGGGATCTTTCCAATACAATCCATTATTCATAATACATAATTTAGTAGCCTTTAGTTTCAGAGTTATACTTTTATTTTTAGCCATCCTCGGTGGCAGTGAAAGGTGCTCGAGCACATATACAATATCTGAATACCAAGGAGAATGGAGAAAAATTTCAAATACCTAAATGAGTGAGTTTTCTTCATCTTCTTTGGACATGGCAACAATCCAGTTTATTTCCAAGGGATGCAAATTAGACTCCGCCATTAGTTTTGCTAGACCCTGCCCCTTGCTGAGCTTTGTTGGCTTTATCTCCAAGTCATATTCTAACAAAGTTGTGATCCATTTGCCTCGCCTCCCTTCCGGATTTGTTTGTATCAAAACATATTTGACGGCTGCATTAGGGACATAAGCAAGAATATGAGAGTGCATAATATATACACGGAAATATTTCAAAGCTTTCACCAAGGCAAGAGCTTGCTTTTCAATAATGTTATATTTTATGCTCCTATACTAATAGGTGTCATATATCATGATTCACTTGATGAGCTATGCAATATATTCATACATTTCCTTGTTGCAAAGGTTTTCCATAATGTCAAAAAATAAAAAAAATGTAAAAAATGTAAAGAGGGTATACCCTAAAAGAAAAATCAAAGGGTAAAAAGAATAAGATGGTCGAAAAAATGAGAAGAAATGAACCGCAAACAAAAATAGACCATGAAAGTGGGCAAGTCTAAATGCCACTACTTTTTCATTTCTGTAATAAGCAATTGTGTGCATCTTGTTATCTTATGCCACAATTGATGAAGAGTCAAACTGTTCAAACTTAGCTCATTCATTTTTCAATTTCATGTTTTAGAGATAGAGAATAAAATCTGACCAAACTATTTAATCTTAGCAGATAAGAAGATTAAATAAAAGGAGCTCAACAGTTTAATCTGAGCCCTTGAATGTAATAAGTGTAGACTTAGGTAGGCTTTCTATGTAAAAGAAAAGGAAGATTTGATAAGGGTTTTCTAGTCTAAGTGCACCCAAATAAAGAAGGAAAAAATGCTAGGTTAAAGTAGGTAGGGTAAGTAGATGGTGTTGCAGAATGATACTTGTGATAGATCATGCCTCTAAATGTGTTAAATTTTACTTTTATCACAAGTGCAAGGCAAACATTATACTTGATGCAATTCAAGCAAGACAAGGTCAAATAATTAACTTCCATTCACATTTTTCCCCTTAAGATTTCACTAATTTCTCCCAAAAGTATTAAGGACTTTGAAAATTAAAGGGGCTCAAAGCATTTCTCTGACTTTTGGAGGGACTGGACCCTCAACCCTATGATTTAAAAACCTAAGTACTTAGAATCCTCCATAAACTATTCATTTGATTTCATAAAATCATTGCCTAAGTAAAAATCCTATTTTACTTAGGAATAATTCACCATATCACCTAAAAAATCCCTTTTTATCTTTAGCCTAAGTTTAAATATATACGTGAAATATTTTAAGTTGGCACTTTTTCACTTCATAGTCAGATTAATGATTAACACACATATTATATAAATCCCAAAAAAAAATGTTCCCCTTCCCGTATTATCTAACTATACAAATCCCCGATATTTTATATATATCACACCCTAGTTAAATATAACCATAAAACATGGTTTAAACAAGGATTCATGAATTTATTTGGGTTAATTAATAACCATCGCCCAACCAATCAAAACACCCCCGATACAATTAAAACTTTGTTTATTATATCGGGCCCACCACATATAACTCCCCGCCATCTCCAATGCCCTTCAGCCATCCGATCTCCACCTTTTCATCCAACAGTTGACGGCTATATCATGACCCCCCTAGTGACTGCGCTTTAACTCGCGATCACCAAGTGGTTTTCCATCGTACCTCCACCACACGTTGCCCATTCCATATGCTCGCTTTCCCTCTGTCTAAAACTGCCCCAACTCCAAAAGCGGTGTGATCAAACTGCTTAGCCCTCCGCTGACGTCAATCTAATTCAGCATACGTCATACGCTCGATAAAATCAAAAGCCCCCACCAACCTCAATTTTGTGAAATTAAGCGAAAAAATGTCATTTTCACTATAGTATGTTGCACCGCTTGAAACCTTTGTTAACCAATTCGAGCATGATTTACCTCCCAAAAAGCATGATGGACTCACTCCACAGACCTCTCAAGCAACCAATGCTTTCTTAACAGTTTGTTTTGTTTTATAGCTAATCAGAAGACCGCATCCTTGGATAAATAGTCTTAATACTAGACATAAGACTTGTTTACTCTAGGAGTGTTATCAAATCTATTCAAATAGAGATGGAAGATAAAACATACAGTTAAAGGATACGCAAAGGAAACATGGAATTAAAAGGATTTACTATTGAAATAGACAGTAAAAACCTAAACTACATAGTGAAGGTAAAAGGACACAGTAAAGAGCAGTCAAAGAGTATCAGGACTAAAGAGTATTAGATTCAAAACCAGGTAAAGTAAATTAGCTAGCATGAAGATAAACAGTAGGGAAGACAGTTACAAAACAGAACATACAAATTCATGACAATGTGAAGACAGATGAAAAAGAGAGCGGTAAAAGTAAAAAGTAAACAGTAAACAGTAAAAGTAAACATGAAGACATTAAAGGTTAAACAAAGATGAAAACACTTTCACCAGCTACAATGAATTTTATCCAAAGTTAAAGTGAAAAACAGTCAAAAGAAGTTTAAGGTTAAAAGATGAAATTAGAGCAAAAATGGTACATTCTTCAAAAATTTCCTATTTAAGTCATAGTTTTGTAGAAACTATTGTGGCCAATCCAAGAAGTATTTCTAGAAACTGGAGGATGTTTTTGTTTCTCATAGGCCAATATACAACAACCTCTCTCACATTTTACACAAGTATTACCAAAATGGATATACGTGCATGTCTTCACAACCTATTTTTCAGTTTTTGAAAAGTCCTGCTTTGACATCGTGTTGCAGAGAATATTGTGAACAACTGGAGATGAATTTTGGGAATCTGAGAGAGGTTTATCTCAAAAACATTCATTTCTACAAAAAATTCTTTCACTTTTTACATATCTATCACGGATGGAGATATACAAGTGTATCATGGGACCCTACGTTTGTAGAATTCCTGGGGCAGAATGCACAAAGGAAGGATGCAGTTAGTGACTGGGATGCCTCATCATCAACTAAGAGTTACTATCAAATTCGAATTTCTCTTATTTGTCACCATAAATCCATAGAAATAGTGCCAAATAGATTCATTAGTTAGGAATGTCCATTATTTAAGTTCTATTAATGTAAACAGTTGGAGATATTTGTGAAACTAATCTTGATATTTTTTCAAGATATTTCAGTTTACAATTAGTATAAATACTTCTTCATTTGAATTATTTTGGGTGGATTCATATACATTGTTGTAATACTAGTTTTTTGGAATAAAGTGCTAATTGCATCAAATTTTCGCATGGCTTGCTGGACAAAGAATTAATGGAAAGGACTTTTCATATATTTCTTGAAGCAAACACTAGATCAATAAGTCCTCTATACCTCATGTTTTAAAGTTTACTTTGTTTATTATATCATCTTTGTTTCACATCTGAATGATAAACTAAAAAGAGTAATTCAGAATATGCTTTATTGCACTCTGTCTACAAAAGTTATCATTTTCTATGTTTTCTTCTGAATTAGAATAGACAGTGAAATTTTAATTTCTCTTGTTTTCTAGTTCTATCAATTTGATTATGTATTAAAGAATACTTAACTACTATTTATCAGTAAGCATCCAAGTTCCCTCTTGAAATAGGTTGAAGGATTCTTAAATGCCCTTCACCCATTTGTGAAACCCATTCCATCTATTCCAAGTCTTCATTTGTTCCCTGTTTAACCATCTTGCCCTGTGAAACCATCCTTTGTTAAGAAACCAAGTCCAGTTAAGCCATTAGCCCAATGGCCTAAACTACTCAGTCTTGCCCCTTTGCTATTGAATCCCACCACCCAAATTCAAACAAAACTCCTAAACTTCACAACTAGCCTAATATCTTTAAAAAACAAAGCTAAAACCTAAAGAGAGAGCCCTCTCTGGATGCAGATTGGCTAGAATTTGTATCGAAAAGATTGGTTAGTGGTTACCTTGGCCTCCTTTCCCCTTCTTACAACTTCTAGGAAAATTTGAGTGATAACATAGTGGCAAATCCGCTAGGGACCTGAATAATTTGTTTGTTACTATTGTTTATTTTAGAAGCTACAAACGAAGCTTGAAGTTAGCCAAGTAGCCTTTGAAATACTCTTGTTTTGCAATTGCAGAAGTAAATGAATGCTGCTTCAGTCTATCTCCAGTCTAGTTTATAGATTGAACATTTGGTTCAAATACTTGATCAATTCCTCTTGTCAAATAAGTCTTTAAGAAAGTTTAAATCTCATATCTAAAGCCCCTTAAAGAAATCATAGAATTTGTTTGAAAAATTCGTAAAAAAGAAAAATAATCATAAAATACTCAAAATTTGGTTTCCTAGAGAACTAAATTTTTCTTGAGAATTGTTTCACAGGTTTAGATCTGATCTATGATGGTGGACAGGGATCAGACACATAAAGGTTAAAATCATCCACCTGGCGACTCCAAAATCAATTTCACTACTAAGATTCCACTGGAGGAATGAACCTAAAAGAACAATACAAAAAGATCAGGCTTTTAGCTTGGATTGTTATCCAAGACATTATGTTCTTTGTCATTGATAAATTTTTTCAATGTATATTGTATTTTAGAGATGATTTTAGATTAAATTTGTATTATTTTCCTTTGAAAAATGTAGATATAAAATCTCCTTACACAGTTGACCAAAATTCTTCTAATTCTTATGAATATCATTTTCCAATTAAGGAGAATCAAAAAGTTAAGACTAATCATACAATCCCTATACATATTTCAGTACCTCATAAAGTTCCTGATAGATATAAGCCCCTCATGTTACCTACTACACTCCATGCTTTCCGTAATGATTATCCCAAGTATCTCCCTAGGTTTGATGGAGAGAATGGTATCACTGCCCAAAAACATATTCATGCTTTTGAAGATTATCTTAACTTATTTGAAGTAGATGAAGAGGATGTTAGTATTAGGCTTTTTTCTCTTTCTTTGCAAGACAAAGTCAAGAGTTGGTTTAAAAACCTGCTTGAGGCAAGCATCTCAAATCTCAAGCAGTTTATCAAACTCTTCCTTGATAGATGGATAATCAAAGTCAATTTTCTCATAATCATAGAAGAATATAAATAGTTAAAAAGACATCCAGATCAAATAATACAACAATTTTCAGACAGATTTAATCAAGATTGTTATTCAATACCATTAAATATAAGACCTCACCCTGATTTAGCTCTTTTGCATTACCCAAGAGCATTTGATTTAGAGATAGAATTTCATCTAAGAGAAAGAAACCCCTCAACAATGCAATAGATGTAGAACATGGCAGTAGATGTAGAAGTTAATTTGCAAATTAGGAGAGAAAAGTTGAAAGTAGAAAAAGAGGAAAAACTCGACATTTTGATAAAGAAAACAGAGGAAATGATTCATAAGATCACAATGAAAGTTGAATATTTTTTTCAAAATAACCATGACACATTTGTTTCACAAAAAGAAAAGGTTGATATTCATGAACAAATTCCTACCAACTCAATATACCATAGACTAGAAGATAGATTCATAGAGCAATATGTGGAGGAGCAATCTCCTGATCTAATGTGTATATTTGATCACATTACTTCTTTTGATAATTCGCCCAAATATGATCAATACGATGATGATTATGTTTCTCAAATCCAAATTAACCTTGTAGAGGAATCAGAAGTTAATCTGGGGAATAAGGAAGTTCAGGTTCAACATCTTGAAAATAGTGATTAGCTTGTTCATTTTAGCTATGAGAATAAGGAGGAAAGTGCAGAAAATTTTGAAATCAGTGAAGGAATTTTACCATTTTGTTTTGATTCATTTTAGTTTATCAGAGATAACTATCATGCAATTAGAAATCAAATGTCAACAAGTCTTGATATTAACTATCTAGAGGGCAATAAAATCTTTGTTCAAGACTTCTCATATCTAGATTTGCAGCCCCAAAATGCCATTGACTGTTAGGTTGCAGAAGAAGACTTGGAAGCTGGAACATATGATTAAATGATCCAAGATGATTCCCTACATATTTGTTTTGAATCATTTCAATTTTTAAAGGAAATGTGGTATAAATTTTTTAAAGAAAAGGAGGAGCAGCTTGTAGAAATCTATGAAGTTCCATTTGAACCTATATGTAATAATTTTCAGCAATTATTCCAAGTTATTTATGATCCAATAGCTGATAGGCTGGATGATGAATGCAATCAGAATTTTTCTTCATTAACAAACTATGAGAGTCAAAATCAAGATGATAATGGTTTCATCAGATAGACATTACAATCAATAGAAATATCATCACAATTATTAGTTGAAAGTGTGCAGGGTGATAAAGATAAAAGTGATATTCCAATTTCATGGCATGCAGGCCATACATAACAGATGTACAATTGTTTGAATCAATTCAAGAATAGGGTATATATGTTACAAGGTCCTTTTGTACAATTTCTAGATCCAACAAAGGAGATCAGGAATTTCCTTATCTTCTCAAAGGTTAACAAAGCTATATTTGATTGCAAGATCTAAATTTTAAACACAAACAAGCACAAGCAACAAAAGTCACCAGTGTATATGATGCTTGAGTGGTTGCATTGGTTGTTTCATTTTACCTAACCAGCAGTCAGAAAGATGATTAGAGTAAGTTGGTAGGATTTCAATTTGATTTAATTTAGTTTTTAGTAGATTATAAAATAAAATTTAGTATATTATGAAATAAATCCTTAAAATTTTCAATCCAATCAAAAGGCCCTAAGATCTTGATGATTTACTAATTTGGTTTGAAGGTTGCAGCACCTTTTAGTTTCAGGTCAGATCTCAAGTTGTGCAGGAAAACGTTAAATATATTTTTGATAAAAAGGCCAAGACTGAAGATTCCTACCTAAGTTACAAGGTGCTCAAGTGGGATTCAACTAGGAAGTGTTATCACTCAGGTTGTCCCTAGGCTCCTCATAGGGATACGGCCGAGGTAACCACAAACCAATCTTCTGATTGTAGGTTCTAGCCCACCTGCAATCGGAGAGGGCTCTCTCCTTTTGATTCAACCTTAGTTGATGATTTTAGGCTAGCTTTCTGACTTCAAGGGAGTATTGATTGTGATTGGAAAGAAGGTAGGATTCTCGAACAAAGAGGCAAGGTAAGGAGCAATAAGTTTCGAACCATTGGGCATGGAGTCACAGATTGAGGCTTGCGAGAGTTTTCTTGGTCACAAGGGGATATAGAGCGGGATAGCCACACAGGATACAATTTTCTGACTGCTGAAAGTACAGAGTGGACATCAAGGATGAAAGGCAAAGGAGAATCATTTCACCATGCTCAAAAAGAGGAGAAATGGATGAATGGGATCTAGGAGCAGTTAAGAATTCCTAAACATGCACTCATATGTGAAAGAAACAACGTAAACCAGATCATTTAAGAATACAAGCTCATAACTATTTCTGAAGAAAACATTGAAAAACGCAGAAATTGAACTTAAGGTGTAATGAAACAAATCTTAAGCTATTCTTTTTTCCTGCAATTTAGAAGGCGGTACGGTGGCAAAAAACATAAAATTAAACAGAGGAGAGGAACACTTATTGGATCATGTAGAAGCACAGGAATTCCGTGATCATTCCTTGGCCAAGAGAAAACATCAAGTAGTTTCGCAATATCGCAATATCACATCAGGCGGGGACGGATGGGTGATGACCTGCATGGAGATGAAAGTGTGATGTTGCGATGCGATCTGGCTTTAAGGTTCTATAGAGTGTAAGTTTTTTGGGAGGAAAAGAGCAAGTAAGTGGGTGTGAAGGGCATTTGAGGTTTCGGAAGGGGTCCGATTACCTCAGAGGGATTTTATACTTTGGAAGGATTCCATTGTATCTGGGAGGTGGTTTTGGAGGTCAAGGGTTCTTGCTGAGTTTCAGATAAACTGAGCAATTCCCAGGAGTACTTATGGTTATTTTTCAACCGGGGGGAGGGATATTATGTAGGGGGATTTTGCTTAATATAAATAAGGGGATGGGGAGAATAGGGAGCTAAATAATAATGTTAGTGGTTAATATGGAGATGGTAAGAAAGCGCTAAGTTTAGGAGAGATTAGGCTGTTACAAGGGGGTAGGACCATACTTAAGAGAAAATATGGAACAACTTTGAGTAAAGCAGATCTTTACTTAAGCCAGTGTTATGAAGATGATGGAACTTAAGAGGTGTCAAGCAGGTCTTGACCTCTTTTGGGGAAGTTAGTTAATGATTGGGGAGAACAAAGAAGGGGAGTCAGTTATACCTCTTTTGAGCTTCTCGCATACAAATTCTTGCTGATTGTGTCCTGAATGATATGACCCTGAAAACCTGGAACTGGTCAGCAATTTAGGATTCAACAACCTCAGAACTACCTATCCAGCCTACTTACCTAGCATTTTTTCTTCTTTTTTTTGGGGGTGCACTTAGACTTGCAAACCCGTCATTCATTTTTCTTTTGATGCTTTCCTATCTACATACTACCCTTATTCTTCCAGAGCCCATATAAGTTGTTGGGCTCCTATGCTTTCTCTTCCTATCTAAGAATCTGCCAAGATTAAACTGTTTGGACAGATTTACAATCTCTATATTCTAAAACAGGAAATTTAACCTAGGGAACCAAGATTAAACTGTTTGGACCTCCCTTTAACTGAAAAATGGCGATACCGGATTTATTTTACAAATTTGAAGGCAATTGGATGAACTTGAAGTAGCCTTCTTCACTTGGAGACTGCTAAGCAAATATGGAGCATTGCAACAAGAAAAGTACAACATATTTGGCCTGTAAAAGGCCAATCATGAAAAATGAATAACCTACTGCAGCAGGAAGTTAACATATCCAATTTAGGATTTATGACACGAAGGCCAAAAAATAAGGAAAAGCCGACACTTGGAGGTAGTTTCCAAAATAACTCAAGTGTCTCCTTTAGGCTGCTAAAATTAGATCCCTATTTTGTAGGGTTTCTTTTTCTCTTTTTTCTTTTTTTTCCTTTTCAAGAAAAGATTCCATGCATTGCTCAGAGAGATCGTGCAGTTCTTGGAAGCATTGGGCAACTCACTGGCTCATGCACTGAGCAGCTTCTGCGCAATTTATGGGTTGAGTGGCTTTAGGCTGCCTCTCAGTCTCTACACAATTTATAAGCTAAAGATTGGCTATCAGCTGGCTCTACGTAATTTTGGAGCTGAAGGCTCACTACTAGCTTGAACTACACAATTCCTAACAGCAAGTTTGATTCCCCTCAAGGATTTCACAGTTCTCTAAGGAAAACCCAAGATTGGGTGGAAACCAAGTTAAGAGATCGATTTGTGGGTTAAACAACAATTGCAATGATAAAACACAAGCCATGATGCAAAGGATGAGGCTCAATCAAAGCATAAGTACCTGGATCAGTGTGAGATGAGTTGTTGTAGTTTATAAGGGAGGCTTCGAAACGAAGCATAGGAAAAATTTTGGAGGGTGATTGTAGCCACTACAACATTGTTGACACACTGGTAGAACTCCAACTCTTTGTATGGACCTTGTCTCATGTAAAGTGAGTCTAACTATTCTGGAAGTATTCTTTGATACTTTGATAATCATAGCTTCTTCACTAGCTTGAGTTAAATATGTGGTGCCTACCATTCTATTTATTGGCAACACAAATACCAAGCCAATTCAAACTGATTTTTTTCAATTGGGGATGAGGGGTATATAAATTCACAAGTAATGTAGATTGTCATAGTTTTAGTTTCATCTCTGGTGTTTCTCTGCTGCTAGTAGGCTTGGACATTACCCCGATGGAGTCACTTTAGGAACACAAGCATTTCTCCTCTGCCAGCATTCCTGGAAAATACCTCGACGTAGTTACTTGCTTCGCCTCTTTGCACAGGAAGCATTTCTCTTCTTTCGCCCTTATTTTATTTTTTCATTTTTTTTTCAATTTTCAAAGAATTGTGCATAGGCACTTATCTATTTCATGAGGCAGAAGAGGGATCTTGACATATTGAGAGTAGAAGAGGTTGTAGCTTTAGAGAAGGATATTTATATATACCTTCGACATACTTGTTAAGGTCTCTCCCCCTCCATACTCTACTTGAATGAGTTGACAAGGGTTAACCGAATATAGAAGATCCATTAGAGTAGGCAATACTAGTTAAGAGTGAAAACATCATGATTCCACCATGATTCTCTCCGAAAGGAACATATTTTCCATCAGGGTATCATCGACTAGAAGAAATGAAACATCCTCATAAAGAGAGGGAATAGACATATAACCAAGTGTTGATAGTTGTACAAGTTCCTCTTGGATTTCACCCTGCTTGTCTAAAGAAGCCAAAAACAGTGTCATGCGAAAACTAACCTATGGGTGGAAAAACAACAAGCCAAGGAAAGAAGATAGATAAAATAAAAACAAGGTAATAAAATCTAAAAAAAAAACAAGAAAGAAAACACTACTCCTTCTCTTAAGCTAAGCAGATCATGGGCCAACTCACGTGAAGTGATATTTCCAATGCAGCCACCGGTGCATCAGTTGACCCATATTGGTGACAACATGATTGGAAAGTAAGATATCCAATCACACCAAAAGATAAGAAGGATAAAACAATGTAAACCAAATCGTTCGAAGTTTGAATGCATCCATAGAAAAGTAAAACTTGAAAGCACATGAAAGGCACTCTGCGGATGTATCATGGTGTCTTGTCACATTGCGCGTGGAAGAAAAGCATGCATACACCTTCGAATTTGACAAATAAGAAAACATGAAGAAAGAAGAAAACTTTCACTTCGCAATAGTGCTTGCTACATATGACTCCTCTAATGCATGAGAAATAAGATGGTGTGATTTTGGTGGAGGATGCAAAAGTTGTGATATGGATTGATCTTTAATGTGAACAATAGAGTGATGAGGAGCCTGAATAGGTTCAACATATTTCTTATCAAAAGTGGAACTAACCTCAAGGCTACGAGAACCTGACATAACCATCAGCTTGAGCTGAAGTGCCTCAATAGCTCGAGGAATTTCCAAATCATCAGAATATGGATCATCAAAGACCAGTGGCTTAGAAAGATCAACAATAGGTGAATTAGAATCATGATCAAATGAATGAGTTAAAATATCATGAAAATATCATGACAACCACAATCAAAAAATTTGATATGTACAACGACATCCTCATGATTTGAAGAATTTTCACCCTCTATGTTTTCAGAAATATAAGATGAGAGATTGAGTGGATCCAAGAAGAAATATTTGTCCTCTTCGCAATCGAATGAAAGACTAACGTCCCATGTGTTCTGTGAATTATAGGAAGTGGAAACATCCAGAGATGAATTTTCACAAGATGGAACAAAAGTGGCAGAATCGTGGAAGATGTTAGGATAAAGTCGATGGGGTGCAACCGAAAGGAGGTCATCCTTCACCACAGATTCTTTTTCAAAATCCTACACATACTCATAAAAAATAATATCATAGGCTGACTGTTCAACAACAATTCCTTCCACAACTTGATCATTGTGAACATCACATGTGGAATCTGAAACAGATGAACACCACACAGCAAAATCCAAAGGATCAAAGAAACCGGTGTACGGAGGCTGGGTGAATGAGACCATGTGACAACCATAAGGCTTGTAGTCCAAATATGCACAAAAATCTAGAGCAAGTGGGGTCAAAGATGGTGACAAATCAATAGTTGGGTTCACAACCTCTCCCACCTTGTCTTGCAGAGCTAGAGTTGTTTGATGAGAAGTGGACAGAGGGTGACTTGGGACATCAACCTCATTTGCCTTAGATTCTGAAGCTATAACACCAACGTATTATGGGAGAGAGTTGAAAGTTTCTAACGTGTGTTGATTCTTAGAAATGTAAACAAGATATTGAAATATTCCCTCCACAAATTTTGAGTCGACTTCATCTTTAGGGAATTCATAACAGTAATGAAGGAAACAATCGTGAAAGTTCTCAAGAGATTTGTCAAGTGTTTTTTGCAATTTTAATTTTTTTCAATTGAGTGCTTTACTGTCATAGAAAACAAAAGCATGAAATAATTCTCTAAGCATGTGATCAAAAGTGTATAGATATTGCGGGCAAAGAGTGACGCCATTTCTTAATGCACCCTTCGAAATTGAAAGTGAACAACCCACAGGCAATATCATCTGAGGGGACATCATACCTGTCACAAAATCCACCAAGATAATTGTGTGCCTGAATAGGGGTGTCCTGTCATCACCATTGAATTTGTATTGGGACAAGTCATCTATGACATCTACCAACACATCAAAATCCACAGTGAGAGAGAAACATGTTGGGGTTGTGATTAGAACATAAGTCACAAATGAGTGCAGAAATTAAAAACAAACTTCAAGGGCTCAGCTTGTCATCTGGCCCTCCTTCTACTGCCAGAAATTTTAATGGTGTTGGACCTGCCAACATTCAGGGAATCTCCCCGGTAAGAAGTCCCAACTAGACCTCAGACCATTTGGAGTTGGAGTCACAACAATGGGTGGTAATGTAATGCATTTACTGTGATAGAACGCAAAGATAAGTATGATAACTTTGGGTTGAAGCAAGTGGTGACCTTGTAGTGAGTTAAGTGAGATGCATGGGGGTTCTAACACATGGAGGGGAAAAGAAGTGTGCCCCGTGAAGCCTATAAATATAGTACACATCTTGAAAGGAACACATGAGTAGAATGACATCACAAGATAAAATGCGGAATAGTACACAAATGAAAGTGACAGGTTAATCCAACAACATGGATTCAACAAGATTCATACAATTTCATATAAAGTAGTTCATAAGAAAATGTGTAAGTTAAACAACATACATTGCTAAAGCAACTAGAATAGTCCAACTACAATAACAACATATGCATGAAAGTGTGTTGGCTCTGCTATTATTATTATAAGTAAAAGTTCCATCAATACATACACCATTGACAACCACTAACCCCAATAGTGGAACATTACAGTGAAGAACATTTACTCCTCTAAAGAAGTATACTCACTCTACGTTGTGGAGAAGCCAAGGCTCATTACAATACTCACAAGCCTTTTCTAAGGCTAAGCCTAGCAAAAATCTTAGCTCCCAAAAGCCTGGTCTATGATTTATGAGGTTCTATTTATAAAAAAAAGGGTGGGGTGACCCTTAACATTCCCCTTTGTGACTCTTTGAATACCCTCATGACTCTTCAACTTATTTACAAATAACTCATTACATAAAATACGACCTTTCATATTCCACTAATGACACTTGGAATTTCACTTACAGCATATTTACAAATAATATTACATTTTCCACATGTACCCATATTAGACAAAATAGGCTAGAGATAGTCTAACAAGACAAAACAATATGACTCCAAAGTTTGGGGAAAGACTAACTCGACAACCTCCACTTGGTGCTTCTCAGTCACATACTCATGCCAAGCTTGTTATTGTGAGATGGTGTCCCCAAACTGCTTGATGGTGTCTTTCTGATAGCAAACTCTTGCCTGCATAACATCTGGGTATATGGTCTTGGAACTTGTATCCAACTCGTCCTGAAGCATGTGTAGCATGGTGTTGACCATGACGCAACCACTAGTGTACTTCTCCATGTTATGTGCACTGAGCTCCAAGTCATCCATGGTGGCCTCTTGCCCTAGCTTCTCCATGTACCCCTCAATCTATAGGCAGACTTGGTTCTTGAGTTTGGCCTCGATGAGGGAACCGATTGAAGGGATCATATGTGTTCTTACCATGACATCCAAACTCTTATACAATAGTGTATATGAGGCCTATATGCTAGTGATGAATGGGGTGAGATACTCATAGTTCTGGATTAACATCTTGACCTTTTCTTTCTCTAGCTCTGCCTAAGGCTTCATCATCTTTCACAAGTGAAGCGAAGCTCCTTTCTATCACATTTTCCACTCTTGTACATGGGTGATGGCATCATGTATGTCCCTGAGAGTTCGAAGAATTGTTTTGTTCCACTACTGTAAGCCATGCACATAGAAAAATTCTTTATGTATGGTGACAAATCTATCATAGAGCTTCTGCATGGTAGTCTCAAGTGTCAATACTTCATCAAGTATCGCTTTCCTCATCTCCACCATTATGGAAACTATGCTCTACTTTCTGAGTTGTTCTACCTCTTTCCTGGATTCCTACAAGTTATTTACAATTTGTTAATTCTTGGTCAATAGGAAATAACATTGGAGTTTGTGGCTCCTGCATAGGCTAGGGTGGCATTGGCAATGGATGCTCAATGATGGATGCTTTCTGACATCTGACACTATCACCTTTTCCTTCCTGAATGCAGGCAATGCGTGATCATCTAGAAAACGTTTCCTCCATTCCTGTACAATCTTCTTCTGCAACTTGTCAAATGAAAGACTGTGCACGTCCATCACTAGATCATCATCAAGGAGAACAACCTCTCCTTGCTCACTCGGGATTGGTTCCAATAGTGGAGGTGGTGGAGACTAAGATGTGACCTCGGGTGCTCTCAGAATGACATCAATGTCTTCATTCTATGGCTCATCCCCCAACTCCATGTACATCACTTCAATCAGTTGCTCAATATGCTGAGCAAGTTCCTGATCCTGCATCTATTCAGCCTCTTCTTTAGCTATTGGTTGTTTTAACTCCTCAAAACATATGGGTACTATTTTCTCTGTAATCACACCTTTCCTTTCTTCTTCCTCATGTTTCTTCTTCTCTTCCCTTTATCTCCTTCTCAGATCTTACTCTTCCTTCAACTTCTTCTTTGTTTCCTACAACTTTCGCTCTGCTTCCTCTAGCCTTTGCTTTTATTTCTTCATTTTCTTTGCCCTTTTTATCCATTGTCGCCTCTTTGCCTCCACTGCCAAAGATTCTTTCTTAGTGATAGGATCTCCTCTCATCTTGTAGATGGTCTCAGCCTCTGGGTTCTTGGAAATCTTCTGCTTTCCCTTGTCCTGCACTAGATTGTTGCTTATTGTTGATGTTGTTGTTTATTCATGTGCTGCTTCTTCCTGTAGAGAAATCCTCCATGTTTTGGCTATACTAATCAGCTCATGGACTTTGGAGTCATTGTAACAATATCTCCAATGGTCCTCCTCGTGCTAGTGAAATGTCCTATGGATCCATGGATAGTACAACTTTGCACAATGGTTCTTGCAAATATCATGGGGATCATATAGATTAAAGTCCTTGGTGTTGTTACCACTCGGTTCGGATAGGTTGCGTTGTATCAACCTTCAACCAAATGTAACTATTTAAAACCAACTTTAAACTGGAAGTTATTCCTTCCAATCTGAGAGGGCTCTCTCAAAATATTTATAAAATGACTTGTGATAAACTCTAAATTCATAGGACTAACTCTGATCTCTTTTTGTGATTTTTGTAGGTGAAGAAAAATGTGATAACTTCCACCATTAGCCATGGAGTCAAACTAAAACAAAAAATGATCAACAACTGTGTTTAATGGAAGTTGAGGAATCTATGGCTTTAAAACTGATACAAATGAACACCCACAATGATACATGGTAAATGAAGGAAATTGGACTTGTATGAAAAATTTCCAAGTAACCAAGATACTATGTAAAACTAATAACAAGAGAATAAAAACTCATAAAAGCCATAA
This sequence comes from Pinus taeda, assembly GCA_000404065.3. Lineage (NCBI taxonomy): Eukaryota > Viridiplantae > Streptophyta > Pinopsida > Pinales > Pinaceae > Pinus > Pinus taeda. The sequence goes on from APFE030899617.1 coordinate 39,882, forward strand.
TAAGAATCTCAGGTACAAAAAAAAAGTGTTGCAGATTTTCTATTACAAGAACAAAATATTACAGAAGGCCAATTTCTCACATTCCAAATCAACCCTTCTAAGAGTCAGAAATCTACTTATTTATAGAGAAAGATCTCTTTACGTATCTTTCCACCTGGGCCTGATTCAATCCATTATTGTAGAGACATGTTCCTACCTAATTAATAAAACTTTGAGACTTCATCAGGATTTTTGCTACAATAGAATTCAAATACAAATGGAAGTGGTATGAATAGAGCCTATCTAACGGTTACAAATTTTTAGGGAAATAAAACAGTTGTAGCATTAGCCCTATATTTGTGTAAATTCAAAGCATCTGACCTTTCAAATTATGTTGTGCTATTTCTGCGCTTTTAAATGAGCAATATTGTTTATCCTGCTGATCAGCGTGTTGTTTGTTGTTTGAAACGTGTTTGAAAGTGCCATTACTATTCCACTGTGTCTCTGCCTTGTTTTCTTGTTGTTTCTTTAATGACCATGCCGCTAGATATTTGCCAAAAAACACCTTCGATGTCCTCTTTGATGACCATGCTACTGAAGAAACGCTGAAAAAAAGTGTTGTCTCATAGAGTGCAAGCGTTCGTTGATCTGGGTCGTTGTGCAATATGGAAATCCCATTGTGGTCTACATTTACGAGGGAAAGCAGGACGACCACTTCTCTCAGAATTGTTCATGTAGGATAGGCAACATGGTAGCTAGGAATTGGGAGGAATGAACATACTATAGGGATGAGAGTGGACGTCCATGGTTGGGTTGGCGCATTGTGGATGGAGGTTGGGATATGGAATAGGAATTGGGAGCGGGATCAAATGGGAGGAGATACGTGGTAGTGGGTAAGTGGAGTTGGAGCAGAAGTGAGGGTGACATAATCGAGAGCACATGTTATGGCAAGAGTGGGTGTAAGGGCTGAGCAATTTTCAGAGGCGGTGTGAGTGGTAAGAGGTATTGAGAGGGGGGGTGCGAAATCATGTAGGAGGGATACGTAACAGTGGGCCCCAGTGGGAAAAACCACTTTTCAGACCCTCCCCCTCTCGGACGTTAAAGGTAGGATAGCAAGGGGGGGGAGTATTATTGGTTATTGATCTAGCAGAGTGATAATCTGGGCCATTAAAAAATGAAGGGTCTTTAAATAGACACTACCCTTTTAAAAATTGCGATTGCAATAGGGTTGGGGCCTGTGTATTACATGGGGGGGTATAGAACAGGCAGAGAGTTTTCAGCAAAAAATCGGGAAAAAAGGATTATCATAGATAATAATGGCTCTAATGGGGATGTTGTGCCCTTGTGATGCAACAAAGAACCAACAGACCAATTGCCTTATTGAAAACTAAAAATGACAACATAATCTTCAAGTTTTTATGACCTTCACTTTAGGCTCAAACATGTCAAATATATCATCCGCACATGCAAATGAAAAAAAATAGAAAAAAAAATGGAATATATACAATGGTATTTCTTTCAACTGGATCAAGAGATATAATGTTTGAGAAACCTGCCATTAACAGGTTGTCCTGCATATAGTTTACCATTCATCTCTTGCAATATAAATGTATTATTCCCATGGTAAGATGAAATTGTATATGACTCCTTCCAGAGATTCTTGAACTTGCTGTGTTTTCCTTTATATTCAATCTTAGCTTCCCACTTCAAAACTACGTCTTGAGGACTGAAATTTTCTTCTTTGGTCTTTTCGTCAAAAGTATTTTTAATTTTGTTATGAGATTGTTGTTGATTGTTGTAGACTTATATTCTTTTTTCCTACAGAGCAATTAGTTGATTGATCCTCCTTTGGATAGCATTCCATTCTTCTTCTAGTCCCTGCAACAGTTTCATGATCGGAACTCCAAGAGAACTAGGAAAAAAAACTTCAGTTCCATTAACTAACTTATAAGGAGAAACTCCTATAGAACTTTAGTACAAATTCTATCAGCCCATAGAACAAATTTGAGCTTGTAATGCCATGACATTTTATTTTCCTGCAAAATCTTCTTAATGATTCTTACTAGACTTTTTTTGATGATTCAGCTAAGTCATTACCTTGGGGGTAATAAGATGTAAAAAGGCCAAGAGTGATATTATACTTGTTACAAAAGCTTACCATCCTCTTTGATTTGAAATATTGGGCATTATCAGTGATTATCTTCATTGGGCAACCAAATCTTGACATAATGTTATTTTCCAAAAATTGAACAATGACTGCATCTGTAGCTTGCCTTGTGGGAATAGCTTCAATCCACTTTGTGAAGTAACCAGTGGTGGTTAGGATCCACTGATTTTGGCCTAAAAATGTAGGATGTATTTCGCCAATAAAATCTTGCCCCCGTTGTTGGAAAGGGGCTTCAACAAAAATGGGCTTCAAAGGCAATGAGAGTACCTTCCTTTTTCCTTCAAATATTTGACATTCATGACAAGCAACAACCTATCTATATACATCTCTGAACATTGGAGGCCAATAAAATCTTGCTCTGAATATCTTATTTAGTGTTTCTCTCCACTAATCATGTCCTCCACAATCACCTTTATGAAACTTATCTATCACCTTTTCAATTTCATCTCCAAATAGACAATTAAGAAGTATTCCACTTGGATCTTTCCAATACAAACATTTATTCAAAATACAATATCTCATTGATTTAAAATTGACATATCTAGATTTTGACTTTGTTAGTTTAGGAGGAGATCTATGATTTTGTAGTACAAAGATAACATCTTTATACCAATCTGACATTTTAAACTTTTCGTCAATGGGGATCAACTCGTCATCTTCAATTGTATCTGAATTTTCTGCTGCAAAATTAATATCTAGACAACCAAAATTTGATTGAGTCATCAACTTTGCCAACCATTTTCCTTTTACCAATTTTGTAGGCCTAATTTCCAAATCATACTCCAACAAAGTAGCAATCCATTTACTCCTTTTACCATCTGGATAAGCTTGAGTTCATATGTCCTTTATTACAACATCAGGTACATAAGCAATAATGTGTGAATGAATGACATACACTCTGAAATATTTAAGAACTTTCACTAAAGCATAAGCTTGCTTCTCCATGATGTTATATTTCAATTTAGAATTTCCAAGTGTTCTACTGAAAAATGAAATAGGTTGTCCATAACCTTGTTGTCCTTTCTACAACAATACTCCAGCAATTGTGTGTTCTGAAGCAAATGTAAAAACTAGAAATTGCTTTGAAAAATCAGGATTTATAAGTACTGGAGCCTGAGTAAGAGCCTTTTTTGTTTCTTCAAACGAATGTTTAGCCTCTATAGTCCATTCTATATCACAATCTTTCCTAAGCATCTTTGTGATGCATTTCACAATTTCTGCAAAGTTAGGAACAAATCTTCTCACAAAATTCACTATGCCTAAAAAAGATTGAATTCCTTTTCCATTTCTGGGCAGACCAAATTTCTGGATAGAAAAAGCCCTACTTGGATCAATCTTAATTCCTTCCTTTGATATAATATGACCCAAAAACTTTCCTTTTGTCAAAAAAAAATACTCTTAGTAGGATTTATAGAAATACCAAATTTTCTGCATCTTTGAAAGACTCTCTGCAAGTGCTTGAGATGTTCTTCTTATTTTTTGAAAACATAGCGATATCGTCTAAATATACCACTACAAACCTATTTATCTAATCTACAAATTCAATTTCCATACCTCTCTGAAAAGTTTCTCCAGCATTCATAAGTCCAAAAGGCATCTTTGCATACATAAATGTTACCCAGGATGTGGTAAAGGTTGTCTTCTCTTGATCATCATGATGTACCAATATCTGATTATAGCCTGAGAAACCATCTAGCATTGACATCCTTTATGATTCTACAATGCTTTGCAAAATATGGTCCATTTTTGGAAGTGGGTAATTATCTTTTAATGAAGATTTATTCAAGTTCCTGAAATCAATGCATATCCTAATTTCCCGATTCTTCTTTCTCATGGGCATCAGGTTAGCTAGCCACCTGGAAAACCTCAATGGTACTATGATCTTTGCTTCAAACAACTTTTTAATCTTCTTTTAAATTAATGGAAAAAGCAATGGATTTATCCTTTTCAGTTTTTGCTTGAAAGGTTTTTCATTTTTTTTTATTGGTATGGTATGTTAAATAACATTTGGATCATAGCTTTTCAAATCAGCATAACTCCATGGAAAAATATCTACATATTTCTTCATCAAAACTAGATATTTTTGTTTTTCCTCAAGAGAAAAAACTTTGATGTTATGTCCCTAAAATACTAGTGATTCCCCCATTACTATTGTGAGTGTAGCCCTTATTATTGTTGTGCCCCTATTGTCCCCATATTGTTTTTATTGTGCCCCATAGAAGACCACTATTGTTATTGTTATGCCCTTATATTATTATTGTTATGTCGGCTTTGATTATATTGTGACCCCTTAGACTCCTATATATAGAAATGAGGTTTTGTCATTTGTATCATCTAAGAATTGTTCATTTTTTAATATAAAAGAGGTTTACCCCTCGAGGAGGCTAATTTTGAAGTCGTTGATCTATCTTTTCTTCCATTTTGTGAGTTGGTTACATAACATTTGGTATCAGAGCTTTGGATTCTAGTGTTTCGTTGCTCCAAACAAGTCATTGTGGAATGTTCACTACAACTTTTTTTCTACAATATTCCAGAAGTTGAAATTAAAACCCATTTGAGCTGCAATCTCGAGCAACCTCAGGTCCAAAGTTTAGATGTTTTCTCAGTACATTTTCAGAGATAAGATCCAAGGAAGTTAGGGTTTGTGGAGGATCCAAATTATATCTCAAACATGTGACTTGGGGAAAATCATCATAACTTCCCCTTTGAGCATCATATTAAAATTTCGTAACAATTTACAGAAAGAGGACAATCTTTATTTTTGTTTGTATCAGTTTCATGTCCTAAGGTCTAAAAAGTGACACGTGGCACTTTGTGTAAGTTCACTCTACTGAACCAGTCTATAATCAAGACATCGTGGGATATTTGGCATAAATCTTCCTTAGAGAATCAAATCTTGATTAGTCTTATAGGTTTTGAGAGAGCACTTGGAGGGCTACCATAGGATGCAATTTCAGACCTTGGAGATCCAAACTTACAGAGATACAATAGATTCAATATTGAGCTCCTACAAAGTGAAAAAGTGTGTGTAGTTCTTAAATTTTTTTGCATAAGTTTGGTTTGAAAAATTAGATTCAAGGAATTCAAAGGGAATAGTGAAGCATTATTATCATTAATTGATGCCCTGAAGGAAGAAAATGGAAACACCTAGAAAGCAACTTAAATCTCTAGCATGATTCATGAAGAAGAGGAAGAAATGTAACATGATATATCAAAATTACAAGACCAAGTGCAACAAATTTCACTCTCACAAAAAGTAACATAAGCTAATATGGATAGTTTAAAGAAAGGCGTGGAAGCTAATATGGATGGCATGGGAGCTAATATGGATGGTATAGAAGAAAAACTTAAAGGCAACATGGAATATTTGAAGACAGTTTTGACAAATTTGCTACAAGAAATGCTTACTAATGGCAAAAGGGTAGTAAATGAAACTCATTATGAGAGAAAAAGAGATGTTAATCATGATTTCACATACTCTAACATTGGATTGAAGACCCACCATGTTCCAAAGATCGATATGAGGAAGCTTGATGGCAAGGATCCCGTACCGTGGATACTACATATGGAGCAATATTTCGGTCTCCATAACGGTAAAACACACAAAAGGTACGCATTGCAACTTTATATTTGGTACCAAATCAGTTTGTATGGTATCATCACTTGAGCAATTTTTACAGAAGAAATGATAGCACATTATGAGGATACAAAAAGAAACATCTTTTTTAGCCAATTGATCAATCTAAAACAAAAGGGTTCAATGATGGAGCATATGGAGGACTTAGAAAAATTGAATATATGGGTAAAAGATATCCTAGAGGAGCATAGGATTGATGTGTTCATGGGGAATTTAAAGGATAATATCCAACATAAGGTTCACTTTTGGGAACTTGATTCATTGGAGAAGGCATTCAGGTTGGCAAGAAAAATGGAAACCAAAATTATGGCAATAAGGAAGCCTACCACTCAAAACTATAAATATGGAAGTGTTGTTTCCCCTAGCCTTCCATAAACGATAAAGTTGACGCCACAACAAATGGAAGAGAAAGAGAGAAAGGGCTTTGTTACAATTCTGATAGCAAATACACTAAAGGTCATAAGTGTGCCAAGAATAAATTATTTTACATAGACTATGAAGATGAGGAAGAAAAGGAATAAGAAATGTCAAAATAAGAGGATATACACCAGGAACAAACCCTATAGAAAGAAGAAATGAATCCGACCATATCTTGTAATGCATTGGCTGGAATTACCACTCCTCAAACTATCAAGATAGAAGGACATATCAAGAAGAAAAAGGTAATAGTGTTGATTGATTCAGGAAGTACCCATAATTTTATTCATTGTAATATAGCCAAGGAATTTAATTGCTTCCTATATCCAACACCAGAGTATCAATTGATGGTTGCAAGTGGAGGAGCCATAAATTTCTCTGAAAAGTCCCATAATATCAAGCTATCCATGGGAGAATATATATTGAATAGCCCAATGCTTTCCATTCCAATGGGTGGTGCTGATGTTGTACTAGGTGTCCAATGCCTACAATTCTTGGGTACAATGTCTTTTAATTTTCAAGAACTTTTCATGAAAAAAATTCAGAAGGAAAGGAAGTTGAATTAAGGGGTATCACAGGGAAACTAAGAAATATAATCAGATCTAACAGAATGACAAAGCTTATAAATAAAGAACAATGAGGTGTAATTTCACAATTATGTTCGCTAGAGGTTCCCACATCGAAATAATCTATTTCTCCAGATTTCCAAAACGTCTTGGACAACCATTCAAAGGTATTTAGGACTCCCAAAGGCCTCACACATATTTGTGATCATGTTCATGCTATTCATTTGATTCCAGGAAGTGTTCCTACAAAAATCATGCCTTACAGATATCCCTATGCCCAAAAGAGTGAAACTAAATGTATGGTTGCAAAAATGCTAGAGGCTCGTATAATTCAACCTAGTCAAAGTTCTTTCTTTGCTCCAGAAGTATTGGTGCACAAGAAGGATGGGTCATGGCGCATGTGTCCAGATTATAGGGAGCTCAACAAGCTCACTATTAAAGATAAATTTCCCATTCCTACATTGATGAATTATTAGATGAATTGCATGGAACAATTTACTTCACCAAGTTGGATCTTCATTCAAGATATCATCAAATCAGAATGAAGACTAAAGACACTCTGAAAACAACATTTAGAAATCATGAGGGTCATTACGAATTTTTGTACATGCCTTTTGGCCTTAGCAATTCACCTTCTACATTTTAAGGTTTAATGAATTCCATTTTAAAACCCTTAGAAAAATTGTGTTAGTATTTTTTGATGATATACTAATCTATAACAAGTCTTGGAAGGATCATGTTCAACATGTTGATAGGCTACATAAACTATTGCAGGAGAAACAATTATATGCAAAAACCTCCAAATGATTCTTTGGAGTACAAGAGGTGGAATATTTGGGTCATATTGTATCTCATGAAGGTGTGATGTTGGACCCTAGAAAAATTAAAGCCATTAAGGAACGGAAAATCCCCACATCGATAAAGCAACTATGTGGATTTATCAAGTTGAGAGGGTATTACCACAAGTTTGTTAAGAATTATGGGACAATAGTAGCACCTCTAACAACATTATTGAAGAAATATGCATTTGCATGGACTATAGAAGCAGCAGAGGCCTTTGAACATCTTAAAGAGGCAATGTGGCAAGCACTGGTCTTAGCTACGCTGGACTTGACAAATGCCTTTATTGTGGAAAGTGATGCCTCAGGAAATGGAGTTGGTGTTGTTTTAATGCAAGAAGAAATTCCCATTGCTTTCGAAATTCATCCAATCAAAGGAAAGTATTTACTCAAAGCTATTTGTGAGAAGGAAATGTTGGCAATACTACATGCACTTAAGAAATGATGACCCTACCTAATGGGAAGATACGACAAGATAAAAATAGATCATGATAGTCTTAAGTACTTTTTAAAACAAAGATTATCTTCAGAAGAGCAGCAAAAATGGTGTTAGGATATTCCGACACATAGGAAATAGTTAAGTTCAACTTGGTCTAGTATAGAGTTAGGTAAAGTGTGTTTCTTTACCGTTGCACATTTTGTAACTTACAATTCGATGGTCACGATATGTAGTGATCCGACGGTTCACTCTCTCCTCGGTATTACCGACACTTGATCCATGGCTTGACACCCGATTGGTCCATCAGTTCTATTTAAAGCGCATGGAGGGTCATTGTTCGGGTAATCCGTCTATGAGAGAAAGCTTATGTAAATTTTCATTCTTTGATTAATAAATTGCCTGACGTGGCCACGTTGGCTCAGGCCGTGGACTGTTTCCCTCTCTGAGGGTTTTAACCACGTCAAAAATACTGGTGTATTGATCTGTGATCTGTTTGTGAGCGGTGTCCTTTTGGTGTTCTTTCTGAGGAACTTACCCTGTAAATTCCTACATGGTATCAGAGCTATTTGAGGGCCGCGTCCGTTGGTGATCCAAATCTGAAGCCGGTAGAACTGCATGCGGCTGTCATTTCCTAGATCTACTATTTCTGACTGCTTTCTAGCTGAGAGGATTGCTCTGTTGTGTTCAGAGCATCTGTTCCAGTGAGGAACCCCTTTCGTTTCATGCGAAAAGGTTTCTGGTAGCCCTATCTGCGTCATTTTTAAGATCTGGAGGTATACATTGTTTATCTGCAGTTTACTGTTATTTTCTCTCTGGTTATTTCGGTTTCTGTTTATTTAGCCTTTTTTTATTACCGGATCTATACCTTTCATTTCTATGTATGCTCTTTTCCCTGCGACTCTGTGCGATCTGGGCAAATCAGAAACAGAAAGGAAGTTTTTTTTCTCTCATGCGTATGCTCTTTTCCCTGCACCTTAGTGTGATCTCGGAAAATCAGAAACATTGAGAAAATTATTTAGTTTCCGGCTAAAGCTAACTTCGAGCCGTAAGGTTCGTTTTTCTTTGCATATTCGTGTTGGGTTTTTGTGTTTTTGTTTTGTAGGAAAAAAAGAGCTTTCTCAAGGCAAGCACGCAACCCAAGAACCTCCGCCCCCCTCTCTCCCTCTCTCTAATTTTTTGTATAGCTCAATTGGTTCAAAGCTATTTAAGAAAGTAGAGGTCTTGGGTTCAAATCTCCATTTTGTGGGGGCGTTTTTTTTCATTCCCACACATTCGCGCACTTTGCCGGCAACTTCAACAATTGTTTTTCAAAAAGCCATAACTTCTTCATCCGGAAGCCTTTTTCAAAGCCGTTTGTTTTAAAACAGCCTAATTTTTCAAGATCTATCCATTGGGACACTTAATTTCAGCATCTTCAGCTTCAGTTTTTTTAAAATGGAAAGTCCATGCCAAGTCATTCTTGACGGCATTAACTACTTCCAATGGATATCCTACATGGAATATTTACTTAGAAGTAAAGGTCTCTACAGAATAGCCACGGACCAAGAGAAGAAACCAAAAGATGAAGACAAGGCTGCAAAATGGAAAAATAGACAAGATCAAGCACGTGGTTTGATAGGGATGTCTATTTCTCTGGATCTTAGATTCCATATTGTAGAACTTGATACTCCTCATGAAGCATTGGACCAAATCACTAAAGTTTTTGGGATTAAAAATGAAATTAGAGCCCATCAACTTGAAAATGAGTTGCTTACATTGGATCCTAATAATTTTTCTTGCATTGAATATTTCTTATCCAAATTCAAGACCCTTAGATATCTCTTGGAAGGTGTTAAGGTTAAGAAAGAAGATAGTAACCTTATTTATTCCATCCTTACTAAGTTGGGACCAGCCTACTCTGTATTTGTTTCCACCTTCCATTCTACAAGGGAAGCTTTCATTTGTCAAGGAAAAGACTACAAGGCCCCTTCCTTTGACTCTTTTTGTGATTCTTTAATAAGAGAACAAGAAAAACTCTTACACCTTGGTCTTCTTAATCTTGGAAACTCTTCCAAGAAAGCGTTAGCCGCCCAGCAGCAACCAAATTTAAAGAATCCTAAGAAGTCATATCCTAAAAAGAATGGTCCTAAACCAAACAAGGGTCCTAAGCAAACTCAGTCTCAAAATGAAAGATCATTTCAGCAAAATGATAAGACCAATAAAAACAAATGGAAGAAGACTGATAGACATTGTAACTTTTGTAATCGAGATGGCCACTTAGAATCTAAATGCTTTAAGAAGATGGAAGCCTTGGAAGCGCAATGAAGAAACATAACATCCATGTGGAGCATTCTTCTACTTCAACTTCAACTTCATCTTCAGGAATGGCACTTTCTGCATGTCGTTGTCAATCATCTCAGTCTGGTTATGCATTAAATGTATCTTCTTCTTCTCATTCTCATGAGTGGCTCATTGATTCTGGAGCCTCTTATCACATGGCCAAAAACAAAGCCATGTTTTCTTCTTTACATGATTGTAACACCAAAAATATATATGTTGGTGATGATAGATCTCTTAACGTTGTAGGGACTGGAACTGTTCATCTAGACAATGGTCAGTTTAATGATGTATTATGTGTTCCAACTTTATCCAGCAACCTTCTATCTGTATATCAAATAACTTTATCCTGCATCCTTTGAGGGAGGAGATCCTTACTTTTGATCATGCTTTCAAGAATGAGCATTGATCCATGTTACCTGCAACCATATGACATGACTTCCACAATATCAAATGTAAGCATACATACCTCATTTTTCCTTTGGGTCATCCAGACTTCATGCAACAACTTCCTTGATTAAAAGAGGGTTAATCCCTTGAACTGCTTCATTTTTATGTCATCATACCATTATCCCATGAATTCCACAAGTTTTAAATTCTTGATGAAACACTTGCTTCCCCTCATGACTAGTGAACCTTTTAATGAAGATTCCATCAGAGATTCTTGAGGATCTAAACTATCCCCATCAGCAGATGTTTCCTTTTGACAGAGGTATGATGAACATTGTACTAGATGACCTTGCCACTTGTGCTCCCAATGAGATTCCCAAGAGCTATATCCTTGACTTCCGTAGATTCTAACCATCTTTCATGCTTCCCTATGATGATGTCCCAAGCTCTTGTTCCCAATGCTTTTATGATGCCTTGATGCATCCTATTCAGTGAATCATGATAGCCATATCTTACAATAAAGAATTTGAAAAGAACTAACGTGAGGAAGACTATCTCAATCATAGTAGAGATCTCTTATTTCCTCTATCTTGGAATTCTTCTTTTCAGTTTCCTCCACGTCTTCGATGATATGAGCTTCTTCGCTTCTTCTTTTGTTATTGTCCTTCTTGATCTTAGGACAGTCTCTTCTATAGTGTTCATATTCTTGACACCCATAGCATTGGATTTTAGCCATGTTCTTTTTCTTTTTATGAGGACCAAACTTTCCAAATTGTCCCTTTGTTCTTGTCATTGCAGTGTAAGATTGAGTTTTCTCACCTGCTTCCACATCAGATTTGGCCTTTAGTCTAGATTCTTCAATCTTGCATAGTGACCGTAGATCCTGGAATGGAGTAGTTTCTTTCTTCCCATAAACACTTGAAGTAAAGTTACCCCACTCCTCTGGTAGTGCATTTAATACCATTGTAGTCATTTCACTATCAGACATGACTTCTCCGAATTCTTGTAGTTGATCTCGTATCTCAGATATCCTCATAAAGTATCTGTATGAGGTTATTCCATCTTCCTTGGACATCTTCAGCTTGTAGAGTTCTTGCCTTAATGATATGAATTCTCCAGCAGTGCTTACGGAATACAACTCTACCACAGTTTGTCATATATTTCTTTTGAAGTTGCAAGTTTAGATACATATGGGATGAAGGGATCCTTGATGGATTCTATGAGAATCCTTTGAGCCCTAACTTCCGCTTTCATATACTTGGCAAGAGCTTGAGCATCTTCCTCTCCTGGGTTTGTGATAAATCCTTTGACATTATCCATGACCTCATTTTCAATGAGATTTAGATCTGTCATTTTCTTCCATGCAAGCTAATTTGAAGCCCCAACCAATTTGTTGCTCTCCTTGCAAAAAGACACTTTGACAGGTTCTGATAAGGTCATATACTTACTTGATAGGATGCTCCTTGTTTTTTCCTTGATGTTGGTGATGATATAGAGAATAGAAAACTTATTTTTGTTGACGATAGTTTTCTTCATTAATGATCCTTGATCTCACAGAGAGGGAGATCCCTTTTGATAGCGAAGTCTTGTTGATGAAGAGCAGTGATGACTTCTTGGTGATGTCCTTAATGGTAAGGAACTTGTTTCAACGAGAGAGAGTCCTGATGACATCGTCTTTTGATGTAGCTTCCTTTGGATGAATAGTCTTTTAACTTGATTCGTAGATCTCTTCAACTTGAGTAGATGTAGGGTTTTGGCCTTCTTGTCTTGATGATGATCTCAATACTTCTTTGTAGACTTATTTGATCTAGGGTTATGATGCTTCCTTTGACTTCAAGATGATCTTTGCTTTGATGCCTTCCTTGGAATTTGCTCCTTGAGTGTCCCTTGATAAGATGCCCTTCCTTGTCTTGGTCACCTTAGTTCTGATACCATGTTGAGAAATCTAGGACATAGCAATTAAGTGATTTCTCTTCAACTAACTACTTGTGAGTACTTTTTTTACTTCTTTAGATTAGAATCTTCTTTTACTTAGGTTATTAGTGTTCTTCTTCATCAAACAGTTACCAATGCATAAACCATAAAGAGACAAGAGACACAAAATATAGGCTATCAACCATGGCCAAAATCTCTCTCTTTGATAGGAAAACCCACACAAATTCTTCTTATAGAGATTCCTATTGACGAATACCAAGACCAAAACCAAGACCCTTGACCTATTCAACCTCTCCAAGACCAAGATACCAAGGTTCTTGATTTGACCTCTATTTAGAGTCAAAGATAATCAATTGCCCGCTCCTTCTACTTCAGCCTCGGCTTCCTTATAGATCTCAGCTTCAGACGTGTAACTCTTTGACCCTATTTCAGAGGCCCTAGTACATGTAGGTGGCCTTCTTGTGCACCTAGATTTCCTTCGCTTATGGTAGAGACCTCTCCCATCTTGACTGGGCTTCTCCTCCTTTAGTAATTCGGCTAACAGTCCTACAATTTGGTCCTTTTCCTGTAGCTAAGAGTCCCAAAAACAGAGCTAAAAACCTTGCTGCTCCTTCCCTTTTCCTCATTGATTATAGGGCTTCAATTTGATGACCTATGCACTGATTAACTTCAGACTTCATGCACCGAAATTCTCTGAAATTTTGTACTTCGCACTTCAGACTCTGTTTTTCGAAAATCTGACTTCTGAAATAGGCTGAGCTGCCTATTTATACTTGTTTGCCATCATAATTAAGCTGGCATGACTGTAAGCTGAACCGACATGTCATTTGGAATTTGCAATAATCTTTTTGAAGCCGACATGAAGAGGATACTTCGCTTGGTATTGGAGGGCTTATCTTATACATATTAATGACTCATAAACAACTGTAATATGCCCAAGAAGGGTCCTTCATACATGACATAGACTCAAATTGATTTTTATGACTAGATGACAAATCTTAAAGGCTCACAATGGGAGCTATCACTAAAATATAATTCCTTGCTCATGAAACCCATGAGACAAGCATAATAATAATTTTATTTTTCTTCTTTTCATCAATTACATAAAAATTACAATTACACGACATTATGAAGACCGAACCTAGTTACACTTTTCATCAGTAATGCCCATAGATTTCTGACCAAGCGATGACTCCAACATAGTAGGCCAAGCACCCATCACTCCACTAGGATATCCATTGGTTAATATCAAACTAAAATAGTAATTGGTCCACTAAAGATTTTAGTCACAGATTAACTAGCGTGTAACTGGCCAAAAAAAATTCAACTTTTGAAATAATATATTCCAATCAATTATTTTTGTCCAGATTCTGAAATAATTTACAATTCCAATGAATTATTTCCATCCGGATTCCGGATTCTGGAAATCTAACCCTGACCAAGTTGGAATCATTGTTCCCCTCATAAATTATAAAGTCAAATCCAAAAATTTCCATAAGAGCACATCCCCTACAAATTTTACACCTCTTCACAGTTTGGCACAGCCAAAAGATTTGTAGAATTGAATACTGTTAGGAGTGGGGAGTATTGCTGCAAAATCTAGCAGGCCTAGTGCAAAGCCTCACTAAGCAGGGTCAGACCTTATGGCGACAAGAGAAAGGTTGTCACTATAATCTCAGAAACCTTTCTCTTGCTCTTTAGTGGTATTTGACCATAAGGGAGGCTTCCCTAAATCACCGAAGGTAATCAACTATTATGGTTCAAGGTGATTTATAAGAGGTCTATAATATGGAATAACATATTGGTAAAGCCTAGAAAGGCCTAGATGTTTTATGCCACAGTTCAAGTACTCAATTCCTAAACCAAAGATATGGTTGTTATAAGTTAGGGTTTGATTGATTGCAATGATAGGGTGCACAATGTCTTATAGCAGCCAAAGAAAAGGTCTTGGATAATCAACAAAAAGGAGAAAAAGGACTTTCCATACACAACTTGGGCTAGGGTCACTTAGTGGGAAATTAGGGCAGAAAAACATGCATAAACAACAAACAAGGATCATGTCAGCCCTAATAAGGAAGAATTAATCATGCATGATACTAGTTTGTTTTTATGTGATTTATTGATGCAATTCCTAATTTATTATCCACAAACATCCAACATAAATTCACTTTTATGCATAAATTCACCCTAAAAACCCCAATGGCTAACCCTAGACGTCTAGGAACCAGAAAAACAAGAAAAATATAATATTTTTTGTGGATGGTCAGCACAACAATGATTAGTGACTTATCCTAAATGGGTGCAATGTAATCTTATAGGG
Organism: Pinus taeda; assembly: GCA_000404065.3. Taxonomy (NCBI): domain Eukaryota; kingdom Viridiplantae; phylum Streptophyta; class Pinopsida; order Pinales; family Pinaceae; genus Pinus; species Pinus taeda. Next base: position 54,887 of record APFE030899617.1, read on the forward strand.
CTAAAATTCCACGGAAAGGTCTTGAAGGAGTAAATGGGGATGACGAGGGCATCCACTTTCAAAACCCTAACTATCGTCCTTGTGAGGAGAGAATTAAATATAAGGAATGCATATTCAGAGTTTCCTTATAGGCTTCAAAGAAAACAATTTTGCATGCAATAATGGAGCAAGGTTTCAACATAACTTTAGCATTTAGTCATGGCATAAATAGAAACACTACTTCACACATACAATATGCAAAATATAAAAGATAAAGCATGAAACTTAAAAACAATTCTCTAAAGAAGCACTTCTTTAAATCTCATAAAAACATCTTCATGCAAAATACCATCTCCACAAGAAATTTGCACCATAGAAAAGTCATATCTTACCCAAGTAGAGAAAAACGACCAACTTACACTCTTTTGTAGAGAAGAGAGATCAATTGTGTGATGATGAAATGGAATAAGGGAAGCCTCTATTTATATGAGTCATACCACCTTTACTTCTACAAAACTAAAATTAAAAGCCCTAATTACAAGTTTACTTCGAGTGTTAAACAAGTGTGAGGTTACAATCCAACCTCATAAGTTCAAAAACATAACAAATTAACAATTAATGCCAAAAAATGCCCACACATGAGTGAGAAATACCTTCTTCACTATGATGTCATCCTCCAAAGGAGCTCAAAATGCCACATGCAAGTGACAAATGGACTAATGAATGCTCCATACTCCAAAAGATAGCTTTATATACATGGGTATGCCTCCAAAGTGCCTCCATACCAAGACGTCATTACCAAAGTGCCCTACCTCACCCTCTAGAGTCTAAACCGCAAGAGGGATGACATGGCACCAATATACTCAAGTGTTTCAGTCAAAAAGTCATGTCCAAGCCCTCCCCTGTCATCTCAAGGATTGTGGAGGTTTGTCGTTACACCAAAACCCGCAGGTGTTGGTAAACATTACAACCCAGTAACTAGGATCCCCAGGGTGGAAATTACGGATTCCATGGAGGTGCAGTGATTCTTCCAACACCCCCCCCTCAAACGCAGCTCGGGGAATCGAACCTGGGTCCAAGCTCTGATACCATGTGGAGGTTTGCCGGTACACTAAAACCCGCAGGTGTTGGTAAACATTACAACCCAGTAACTAGGATCCCCAGGGTGGAAATTACGGATTCCATGGAGGTGCAGTGATTCTTCCAACAAGGATAACCATCATCATTCGGGCTTCGAAACAAGCAACGCCCATCAAACAGTGTCAAGTTTATCCTGGGGGCGTCATGGGTCCACCTAGGCAGATCATTAATAACTCCAACACCAAGCTTCATGGTTTCAACATTTCAACCTCTGTTGGTACCTCTAAGTGTCAAGTACCATGTGGAATCATCAGAAAACTCAATGCTTTGCTCTCGATGGGAAATGCTACATCAACATGATCATAACTTCTCTCTAGAATGTTTAAAACGACCTTTGGAATGTTGTTGAGAAAGAGGAAAATCATCTCTCAAGAGGCCTTTGTTGTTGTAACAATACCACCTAACAAAACCTTAATCAAAATCAAGTGAAATCATCAATCATTAGGAAAAAAACAATAAATGCATCATAGTGGACCATACCTAATGCTAGGGGCATAGTAGTACTTCAAACAAAGCTTACCTTCAAAAGTCTAACAAGATCAATTCCTATAAATAGGTTACCTCATGTTAGGGATGGTTAGATGGATAATCCTATTAGGTGTTGCCAAACCTAATGAGGAAGTAACAAGTCCCAAGTTATCCCACCAATTCATATGTGTGTGAGAATGGTAGCTACAGAGTGGGTAAGACTTTAGGGCAAGGTACCATAGCCATGTGACCAACTAATAGAGGTCCCACATCCCGATTGTAAAGATGTAAGGAGGAAGCAATTGTGGAGGCATGAGTTATTCCTTTACTCGACCTACTTTTTCCACCCCTCTTGTGCGCTGTCTTTATGATTTGCTTTGATTTGGGTGCATAGCGCAAGAGCCCAAGCTTGCTTCTTGAGATTTTCCATTACCTATTAATGATGAGTCAGTTTAACGCTCATCGAGGTTGGGACAATACAAGAGTTCCTTTTATAAATGAAGCATCATGTGTTTGAGGAACTAAATAATCACTAATGAGAGGGATAGACCTTGTTGTAACATCCTTCATTTTTGATAAGTTAGTTGTTATTTTATAAAAGAGGGTATGAAAAATAAAGAAAATATGAGAATATGAAAAAATAGAAAAATAAAAAGAGATGAAATAGAACCCCATCAAAAGAAAATCAAAAGATTTGTATAAGTGTGCTTGTTTAAATGCCACTTCATGAATAAATTCCATTTGTAATAATAAAGGTCTGTGTTTAGTTTGTTTTTCATGCCACAGCCTCTTCTTCTAATCTGAATCAGTCTGTTTAATCTTGATTAGATCATTTAAATTTTTGTTCTAGACTAGAGAATAAATTCAACCAAACAGTTTAATCATGGTTGAAAATTAGAAATTATGTTAGATTAGGACAAATAAAAGGCCTAATATGCTTAAAATTCGCCTAAAGTCATATAGATTAGGCTTAGATTAGTCAAAAAGTTTAAAAGGGCAGCTAGTCTAAACGCACCCTTATTTAGATTAATTTTCATTATTGTTTAATTACCTTGTTAAAAAGGGTAATTAGTTATTGTAAATAATATGCTTCTAATGCTTTTAATACCAAAGTCATAAACAACAAAATTCTTTTGTCGACAAATGATAAAGCTCGTGTAAAGATCGATGGTCATTGGCCTTCCCGCCCAGATCAACGGCAGGAAGCCTCTTCGCACCCCCTTGCCACGAAACAAGATAACGACCGGGGGGGGAATGCGAAAAACGGTTTTGCACGCGCGGTCCCCTCGCCTACGTGTCACTCCCCCAACACTTCGCACCTCCCTCACTCCAAACCACTTACCACTACCCCCCCTCCGAACTCTGCCATCCACACTCCCGCGCTTTCTGATATTGCACCAACAGTCACTCCTGCCACGCTATCATCCTCCAATCACTCCAGGCCACGTGCCCTCGCTCGATATCTCTTAATCGTTCCCGCGTATCCGTTGCCACCATTAATGCCCTTCCTGTTACTGCTCTTCCTTCCCGTTAATGCATTAATTTTTTCATTAGTCGATAGCAACAGCCTTTAATATAACAGTCGTCCTAAATTCCTTATAAATATTCATCTCACTTGTTACATCTGCCTTTCTTCTATTGCTATTCCACTATTTCTATTCACTATTCTTGTCTGCAAATTCTCTGTTTATTCGAGCCTGTAACTGGAAGTATCCTCTTAGCTACCTCTACATTTTTTCTGCCCTGCACCATTACAGCTCTATTATACCCATGGCTCCAAAGAAAAAGGATAAACCTCTGCCAGCTCCTTTGCAACTCCAGAAACCCCAAAGGCCTTTAATGCCTTGGACCTGGACCATATCCCATTCGCCAATCAATACTTCAAAGTTGCAAATACCGAATGTGAATTCGACATGTTCGAATTACACAACTGGCCGAATTTGATTCTGAGGATGAAATAAACCTCTGGGAATCCAATTTACCCTTGTACATGTTTCCCCAGACTTATTCCTTTCCTGACCTAGTTATCTAGTGTCAATCCAAATATAATCCCTTACAAAGAACAATTGTAGCTCAGAATGGAGACATTCTAATAACTATTTCTGCAGAAACCATAAACAAAATGCTTCTGATACCTCACAGTGACTCCCTTAGTTTTTCTCCACTGCAGCCCTAATTGACCTGTATCACAAGCTGACTTTCCCTCAGAGAGCTCAAATCTTTGAGATCTTTCTCCCTAAAGATGTTAAGGTCCCCAAGAAGAATCCTCCTTACCCAGCGTCTATGTTCCCTGAAAGAGCCAAACATATCATTTCCCTCATTTCTTGCTTTGTTAGGCTATCAATCAGACCAATGGGTAGATGAAGCTATCCTAGGCTATCTATCTATCTTTTCCAAAGAAAATAAGCTTGCCTTCATGTATAACTACAGTCAATTTTTGGTTGACGCTAGGCATGAGCAATTGATGAACCTCACTACTGAAGGAGTGTTTAAATACTCCTCTATTCTATTTCATATGTTTATTTTTCAGCAGGGAGACAAGTTGCCTATTGTTTTGCATAAGCAGGATGATCAGCAAGAGAATCAAGCAGTTATTCACTGGACTTCATTCACCCAGTTGCACAGCTCCTCAGCAGTCAGAGTGATCCCAAGATTAGCTCACAAATTAAAAGGATCCTGCACCTCAGTGATCAAGTCAAAACAGGAGACTGGTATCTCTACCAAAACTACACAGAAATCCGAGTATATGCCTGCGAGTTGGTTCTATATAAGTCGCCAAAATATGTTCCAATGGGAATCTTTTCCCTATAATATATTAGGTAGATGATGAACATGGATGAGCTCCATTTCATTTTAGGGAAGAGGAGATCACAGTTTTAAGATAAAGGCACATGTTGGAAACCCATCTGTAATACCAGATTAGTTGGTTTAGAGGCAGATGCTATTTTGAAATAGATGGGTTTCCAACCCAGCTTTACCTGGTCCTATGATCCATTCAGCATTATTTCATACCTAAGGGTGGAACTCAAAACCACTCCTTATAATCATACACCTAGGCCAAAGATTGAGAAGTTTAGAAATCAGGAAAAATGGAAAGAGAATACTCTTCAAGAAGCAGAGAAACAGGTTTTACCTCCTTCTACTCTTCAGACTCCTACTTCTCAAACTAAACATGACAAGAGACCTAGGGAAGGATCATCATCGTCAAGCAATTGGATAGAAGGAATTCATCCATTACCAAAAGAAATCAACTATTGAATCAAAGGGCACCACAACTACTACTACAACTCAGGGTCAGAAGGAGCCTATCATCATCAATTTGGATGATTCACAGGTTTCTATAAGGACAGAAGATCCTGTAATTACTACTCCTTCTTCTTCTACTTCACAGAATTTGCTAGAAATTACTAAATCAACAGGAGCAAATGAAATAGAGGAGTCAAATGTTTTCACTAACTTCCTTGAAATCAAGCAGAAGAATGAAGCTTTGAAAGCTAATGTTTATGCACAGTTTTGGAAGCAGACTTACACATCACAGCACAGGTTGTTGACAGCATTTGACAGTGAGAAGGGAAGAATGCAAATGGCCTTTCTGCAGGCTCAAGTCCCTTTTCCTAAAGGTTCTTCTGATTATAAGAAAATTGTATTTACATTTGATGTAAATCAAATACATCCAATTGATCAAATGGACATGCATAGGCAATCTGGTGAGAGGTTGTTCTCAACCATGACCAACACTGCTATGGCATTGTCAAAGCTTAAAACTGCTCTGTCAAATGTGCAGTGACAGTTCAAGATTGAGAAAATATCATCTTTAGCTAAAGACAATAGGGTTAAGTCATTGGAGGACTTAGTAATTAAAATTGGATATGACCCTACTGATGTCAAAGCTACTAAAGATATTATCAGGTAGAAGAACATAGACATTGCATTATTGAGAAAACAGTTGAAACTACCTTCTACAGAGGACCCCCAAACCAAGGAGATAGCAGAGAATGAGCAGCGGAACGAAGAAATGCTCAAACTAATAATTGAGAAGAATGTACAGATTAAAACCATGGAGGAGCAGATTAAGAAATTGTTTAGGAAAAAGAGCAATTTACTTAGTTAGCTATAGCTCCCATCACTGTTATCCCTATTACAGTGTCTAGCACAGTAGGGGAATCTACATCAACCACAAGGGAATCTTCATCGACAACACAGGATTTGAACAAACTCTCACAGGAGCTCACTCACCAGAAGCAAGAGAATGAAAGGCTTCATAAGAAATTTCAGAATATGGAAGCTCAGAAATTAAAGAATGATAGTTTGTATGTTGAGGAATCGTAGAAAACACATAGGTTGAACAAAAGAATTGAACAGCTGTAGAGTCAGTCATTGATGGCTCAGACCTTGGCCCAAGCCAAGGAAAGCATATGGGCAAATATCAGTCAGGCCATAACTGAAGTATGGCCTTCCATTCAGATCATTTTTTAGCAAGAGGAACTCATAAACAGATGCTAGGTAGCCATTGATCAAGTGAAGCAGATACTCAAAGATAAACCAAGTTAGGATGCAGACATGATCAGAGTTCTTAACTCAAAAACCAAGGCCGAATTGGAGCAGATTCAAATTCAGGACAGAACAGAAACCATCTTGGAAATCAAGGTGGTGTTGCAGAAGAACTTGATGACTCAGTTAGAGACCAAGTGTCAAACCTTGAAGACTTCAGTCCAGAGGTTTCATTTTAAATTTAATTCACTAAATCAAAGAGGACTACCAGGATTAGTGGCCCCAAATGACGGGTTGATCAGTCTAGAAGAATACTGCGAGAAACTTTATACCATAGCCATTGATAAATCAAACTTTGCACGTATAAAGGGGCATATTACAGGGAAACAAGCATTAGAAGCTTTAGATTTTGATTTGACTATTAAGCATGAAATTAAACATCTTTTTGGAAATAAGCCCACTTTTGAGAAATACACCGAGGTTGATGAAGTTTACAAAAAATTCGTAAATCTTGCCATACCAAGTGAAGACCGATGGGATCACTTGTGTGAAGTTATTGAGTAACTGCCATCAACAACTAAAGGACAGTTGGGCAGCACTTTTTGGGTACCACATCATCAATAGATTCCTAAAGGATAGTGCTAACACTTAGCAGTTTTCAAATTCCTACAATTTTGTACTATTTTTGTAATTTAGTTTTGAAAAATCTAGTATAACTTTTTGTATAAATAAATCCTCCTTCAGGTTGATACATGAACAAAGACAAAAACAGGCCTACTAGTACTACCACAGGCCTTATATAGAACAGATGCATCAAAGGGTCGATAGGCCCTAATTTATCATGTTTTTTTAGGCACCAGCAATCAGAAAATTCAAAAAATAAAACTTTTTTGAAATTTTGTAATATTATTTGTAAACACATACTGATCTCTGAAGGTCCACCCTATTTGGGTAATATGTGCAGTCTTATACTATTTTGATAACTATGGTCACATGTATATCATATGCCACTAGCGTGTACAGCATGTAATTTTCCATCTATAATAGAAAATTATGATTTTTCCCTAGGGAAAAAATAACTCCTCCGAGTTATTAAGGATTGAACCCTTGTATGAGCATTGAAAACAGAATTGTAACCGAGCTAGAAATTTGCAAAGCTAATGAAAGGATTCTGAATTTGCCTACTATAATTTTGTCTTCTTGTAAGTTTTCATAAGTGCTTATTTCATTGTGTTTTGCTTCATATATTCAAGACTTTATGCAGAGATCTAGGTAAGATCATACTAAGTATCAGTCAGTCTTAAATCCCCTATGAAGTTATCAGCAATAACTAGGGACTAGCTTATAAGACTATTTCTTATTATAAACTCCCCTATATCAATTAATTGTCACACAAATCTACATTCGTTTGAATATATTTGTTCTACAGGAAACGTTGTTTGCCTGTATTCTTTCCTTATAACCAATCAAATATTTTGTTTGAATATTTCGCAAGTTATACCACCACATATTCTGTTATTCATTCACTTTAAATCAATTTACTATAGCTAGACAAATAGCAGCCCTTTCATCTAGCTTAGTAATTGTTAAGGCTTAAGCACCTATTTTCAATAATCCATATCATTGGTCATCCATAAAATTTAAAACCAACAAAATATTTTAGATGCTCTGGCATGACTAACTAACCTAGAGTCATCTCAGATGACAACAGAGCTCATGTTATGATTTTGCCCATAATCAAATGTCTCAATTGTTACCTGCTAGATTCTACCCAGCAAATAAAGGAGAACGCCATCGCCCAATGGACAAGATACCAATCAAATTTTCAAGTCCAAAAATCCAACAAGGCAATCTTGCCCCCCTTTTTCTCTTCTTTCTCTATGCAAATTCCATACCCCGCGGAGGAATTGCAAAAAATGTGTTAAAATTGGCAACTAGGGCCAAACTCCACATGGGTCATCTTATTTATAACAACTGATATTTTTCTTGGATTCCTCTCTCCGAGAGGTGTAGGATTGATCTGAAGATCATCAAATTCTGACATGTACAAATGAAGTTATGAATTTATTTTGATTATGGTCAAATTGTCAAGGTCGGCCAGCAAACTTATGTAGGCTCAGAGGCCCAACAATCACGTCTATTCATCCTCAACGTTTGCTATAAATACATGATGCCTTAGCCTCATTTGGACACACTCATCTTCACACTTCTCTCTCTCTCTCTCCTCATTGATTGGGTATGGACTTTTGGGCCTCTTTCTCTCCACACGTCCGAAATTTCAAGAGATCGAATTTCTAGACAGTTTGACCAAGCATTGACCAGCATGCGTTGACCTCCTTTGATTGCGTTTTTGTGAGGGCTATCTTTGTTTGGGCAGGCCGCATTTCTAGGCACAGAAATCGAGGCTAAACGTTGACTTTGACCAGTGTTGAATGCAGCTAGGGCTGACCGTAGGTGAGCTGTTTGACCAAATTTTCACTGGGTTGTTTTGAGGGCTGATTCATCTTGTTGTTTGGAGGCCGAAGTTGACTAAAGTTGACCAATTAATTGAGGGTCAAATCTGCCCTGTTGTCTAGCATTGACTTTCCTAGTTAGGGCTCTTTTGTTGCTGTTATAAATTATCAGATTTGTAAATTGCACTATCTCTCTCTGCTGAACTATTGAAGACTAAAAGAAGATTTGATCAAGGGTTTCCCCACATTGGGGTTTGTCCCTGGCTGGTGCCACATTTTGTGTCCTCTTGTCTTGGCTTGTCTTCTACTATTTATGTTTATGTTCTATCTGCATTTTACTGTCATGTTGATGTGATTGCTAATCTGAATATTGATACTGGGCTAATAAAGAAATTGAAGTAAAATTGCTCTAAAGCATATAGAACATACCATTATTGCCTAAAATTAACAAAATGTCACTAGCATGATGAACTTATGTAAAAGACACTAACTCTTAGGACCTAGTCACCAAGGAAGTCACTCTAGAGTATTTTTATTCACTTAATTAATTAATTTTTCTTTTTAGCGATAAACAATTAACTGAGTTTTTTCACTCACATCCTCCAATGTTGAGTGTGTCTTAATAACTAGGCCTCGAGTGTGTTTTCTAAGGCTAGGCATTATCTTGAGTCTCGCAGAACTGCATTAAGTTTTTGTAAATTTTTTTAATAATTAAAAATTTCCTGCGGAACAAGGATTTTTACTTAAAATTTATGTAACCAAGAAAAAGTGGTACTAGGAAGACTCATATGGTATGTAGGTACCAATGTTGTTAGGATCCTCCCCCCCAGGATCTGTAAGCGAATTGGATCTGCGGTTCCGTCTTTTTTTTGTGGTCCCTGGAAAAATGGAACCACGATGGCTTGATCCACAGTTCTGGAATGGATTGGCTACAGATGGTGAGCGAATATGCCATGGATCGCAAGTGAATCTGGGAGAAGGGCGGACAGTTCTGCAAATTTGGTTTATTTTTTTGGACTTGACTTGCGTTTTCGCACTGTTATGTGAGGAATTATGCTTCCCGAACACTCCCAAGGTGCTCCCTTGACGCTCCCTAGATGCTTCCTAATGGTAATGTTAAATTCTTAAGGTAAAAGTAGCATTCTCCTTTATCTTTCATTTTTTGTGGTTCTTCGATAAATGGAACCACAACGGCCTAATCCATAGTTCTGGAATGGATTGGCTGCAAATCGCGAGCGGATTTGCCACGGATCGCGAGTAAATCCCGGAGAAGGGCAAACAGTTCTGTGGACTTGGGTTTTTTTTGGATTTGACTTGCATTTTCGAACTATTATGTGAGGAATTATGCTTCCCAAACACTCCCAATGTGCCCCCTTGATGCTCCCTAGATGCTTCCTAAATGCTCCCTAATGGTAATGTTAAATTCTTAAAATAAAATTTTCATCCTTAAATTTTTAATATTACCATGAAACGACTCAGGATGTTTGAGAGTGGTTCCAACCTCATCAAACTTCATATGGAGAAAATATAATTTTATATCCCATTCAAAATTCAACAAACTTAACAGTTTTCAGGATTTTCGGATGAATGGGATTGTGGCATCATTAAAGGAAATTTCAGCTTAAAAGTGCCCATGAAATTTTTACGTAAGTTCCATCTCATAATATGTAAACCAATCAAAATCCTTTAAATTTAAAAAGAGGTACATGTAAATATTTTGGAAGGAAAAGAATTATTATTTTTTTTTAATTGTATTTTTGGTTTATCTACTTATAGGTTTATTAAAATTTCAAGTGTAGACACTCGTTGGATGCGCAATTAAATTCCACATCCAACAAGTACCCATTATGCATATTTTTGAAAAGACCCGCATTGATAAAAATTGAAGATACATTAAAAAAGCGTGTTGAACATGTTTTTTTATGTATCTTCAATTTTTATCAATGCGGGTCTTCTCAAAAGTATGCATAATGGGTACTCGTTGGATGTGGAATTTAATTCTGCATCCAATGAGTGTCTACACTTGAAATTTGAGTAAATATAAGGAGATAAGCCAAAAATGCAATTAAATGGGTATTTTTCTTCTTTTCCCTCCAAAATTCATAACTCTTATTTAATTATTTTAACTATTATTTTATTATTTTTTCTTTGGAAGCCACTTTTAGGCTGAAAGTTCCTCTAATGTTCATTAGATCATATTATGTGATTGGCATTTAATCAAGAGCACCAAGCCCTATATGTACCCTAGTGTTGGTGGTGTTGATTGTTGAACTCCCTTGTCATGGCCTTAGCAAAAATGTACCTTTCACTCAAGTCAAAATCATTGATCAAGTATGTTAAGCTTTCACTACCATATTATAAGGCTTGGATTAGGTCATTTGATCAAGATTGGGCAATGTTAACTAATATCCCTAAAGAACCAAAGTAGAGGCAAAGGCTAGACAAGAGAAGAATCTAGATTCTATATGGTTGATGCATCTAGATGGTTGATGCTCGAATAATTAATCATTGATGTGCAATGGATGCCATATCTATCTTGATTTATGTACAAATATGCATGTTTTCATATATTCTACAACTAATTTGGTATTTTTAATGGGTTTTTTAATATAAATGCAAAAAATATAAAAAATAATATGTATTATATATAATAGATGCTTATGTGATGCTTTGCTTCCTAGATTTTTGGAAAATGACGCTTATGATGCTTCACTTCCAAAAAACGTCCCCGCTCCGTGCAACATTGGTAGGTACTCGTTTTTCATGCTCAAAGTACCGACATTACCTTAGTACCCATTTTTAAGTGGAAATTATTAATTTTTCCCCAAGAAAAATTACTTTTACTCAAGAAGTGAGGAAATTTTCAAAAAAACATAAAAAAAAAAATAAATAAATAAAGTTATTAAATAACTAGGAACATACCAGAAACATGTTTCTAGTCAATTGAAGGTCTCACTCATTTAAGAGGAGATGAGTAATCACTTCAGAACAAGTTCATTGATGAGTTAAAAGGCCCATGAGTTGGAGGTTGAGTTAGCTCACATAGAAGTCGAATTGGCTACTAGTTAAAGGCCCACATGGAGGTCGAGTTGTCTCATTAATGAGGGTCGAGTTCAAGACTTGATTAAGGTCGAGTTGGAGCTCAAGTAAGGCAGAGTTAAGGCTGAGCTAAGACACAAGTGAAGTGGGGAGTTCACTCCCCCTTCACTCCTCTCATGCATATGCATCACTCCTCTTTGGCCTACACATTTCCCACTTGGCCTATGCATGCCTCCTTGGGAAACTCATGCCCCTCATTGGGATTGTCAATTTTCCTTGGAATTCTCACCTCTCTCGTTGGGATCTCCTCCCTCTTTTTCTATAAATGAAGGCTCTTGCCTCTAGTGCCAGCTAATATTGGTGTGTTGAAGAGTTGGATCTCTTCGATCTAAATTGAGATATAATTATTTATTGTGCATTGCATTGGATTTCTTTGTTATAGTAGGCCTTCGAAAATTGAAAGGGTGTTGCCACCTAATAGAAATAGATTCTCAAAGTTGGTTATTTGTTAGTCTACTTTCTTGATTAAATTTTGAAGTTTTAGATTATATGTGCTCCTTCGTTGACTAACATACTTTCTAAGCTTCATGTGTAGGGAACACCTATCTATTAACAAGTTTTCTTAGCAAGGATTTGTGAAGTTTTACAGGTGCCTCAAGCTTTGAAGATTAGGAATCCTCCTCAATTGGATTATCCATCTTCAAACACATAAGAAGAAAATTCCCACTAGGCACCAAGTGACTCCAATTGCTTTGAAGACTCCATTCTCTCCTCTTCTCACATATAAACTCATAAAAAAATTCTCTCAAAATTCTTGGTTTGATTTTGTGCAATTTCATTGTTAAATCTAGCAATTGAAAGGTTGGTTTTGTTGTTTTCCTCTAAGTTACCGGATCCGGCACAGGCAGGAGGAGTATTGTCGGATCCACGAATCTTAACCGGATACGGTACGGATACTCCAAAAATACGGTTAAAATATGTATTTTTTAAATAAACGATTTTTGGAAACGGACAGCCTTTACAGGATACGGATCCCGCTAGTGGCTGCCAGAAGCGGTGATAGGGTAACCGAAAAAGTAAGAAAAGGCAGAAATGTTTTAGGTTTCGTATATCGCTTTAGGTTTAGATATTGCGGTCCCCGTATATATTATAACATTTTCTTTGTCGGGCCTCTGCTTTGCTTTGTCCGCTTTTAGCCTTCTCTTTTGGCGCCATTCAGCAGTCGGCCCCTCCTGCACACAGTTAGTCGTTCCGGACTCACCGTCGACCCCTCCTGCACAGGATTTTTTGTTGCAGTCTTACCACCGGCCCCACTGCACGCAGCACGCAACACCGTTCACACCTCTGGTCAGGCCACTGGTCCCCTTGCACGCAGCACGCACACCTTGCTGGCCCCCCTGCACGCAGCGCACAGCATTCAACAGCACTATTCACGCCCGCACACAGTCAAGCAATGAGGCAGCACTATTCATGCCCGCAAAAAATTTAAAAACGCCAAGGGTTTAACAAGGTAATTAAATTTTTAATATTCATTTATTGTTAATAGTTATATAGTGTAGTGTTATATTAATATATGCACTGTTAACAGTTATATTTAATATATTCATATATTAATATTTAATATATGTTTATAAACAGTTATTTAATATATTATAATTTATATATATATATGTATATATAACGTTATATTAATATTTTATATATAATATTTAAATAATGTTATGTTAACAGTTATATTCATATATTCCGTAATGTTTAGTTTTACTGTATTCAGTATTTAATATTTAGTATTTAGTATTACTGTATTTAGCATTTAGTATTTAGTTTTAGTATTTAGTTTTTAGTTTTAGTATTTAGTTTTTACTGTATTTAGTATTTAGTTTTACAGTTTACGAGTCATAGACTATAGTAAAATTTAAATTTTAAATACTAATTTAAATTTTTTAATTGTCTCGTGGTAATTTTAAATTACTAATTTAACTCTATTCAATGTCTCAAGCCATCATTCAATGTCGTAACTCCTAAGCCATCATGCTATTTAAATTTTTAAAATGTATTTAAAATTTTAATCTTAATTTTTTTTAATGTATTTGCAATTTAATTTTTAATTGTTTATTGATAATATATTATAATTTGACTTTTATATGCAGTTGCAAGTAACCAATATAGTCTATAACATTATCATAATGGAACCATCACAAGATTCACAACATGAGCACAGTGAAGGTGAAATCATCAAAACATACCCAAAATCTCCTCTATGGCAGTATGTGGAGATTACTGGAAAAAATCTCGGAAGTGGTTCATTTAAATGGAAGTGCAATGAATGCCAAGATATAAAAAATGGCTCATATACTAGAGTGAAGGCCCATCTCACCAGTCAAACTAACACAGGGGTGCAAGTATGCACCGGGCCAAAAGATGCAAATGGCAAACCTGGCCAAGGTTTGAGTCCTGGAAAAATGAAATTCTATGCATCTTTGCAAGAAGCTGCTGATAGGAAACTTGCTAAGGGAAAACACCCTGTGCAAAGTTCTACAACTAGGCCTCCATTGCCATCTAGGTCTGTTGCTACATTTAATAAAAGGCTCTAGGCCCTCTTGAAGCGTGTTTCAATAATCAAGGTAGAGACATAGCTAATGAACATGTAGCTCGTTGCATTTATGCAAATGGGTTAGCATTCAATTTGGTGTGTTCCCCTTACTGGCAACAAATGATTAAGGCAGTTAATGAAGCGTCAAAAGGGCACAAAAGCCCTGGATATGAAAAGGTCTGCACTACCTTGTTGGCATCAAAGAGACAATTCGTGGATAGACAGCTACAGGAAATCCGGGATACATGGGCAGAAACAGGGGTGTCCATCATTTCTAATGGATGGAGAGACCAAAGAAACCGCCCATCAATTAATGTTGTTGCAGTATGCCCCCAAGGGGCAATGTTTTTGAAGGCTGTTGATTGCATTGGAATAGAGAAAGATGCATCTTTCATATCCACAATTCTTATTGATGCAATAGAAAGTGTGGGGCCACATAATGTTGTCCAAGTCATTACAGACAACGCATAGGTTTGTAAAGCTGCAGGTTTGATTGTGGAGAGTCGATATGATCACAACTTTTGGACTCCATGTGCAGTCCATTCATTGAACCTTATGCTTGCCAGGATTGGTGAGATTGAATGGATTAATGAAATATATGTAGCATCAAAAGAAATCGAAATGTTCATAACAAATCATTCAATGTCCCAAGCCATTTATCGGGGTTTTGCAAAGTTGGAGCTACTAAAGGTAATTTTTTTAATCAATACTATTTGTATTAGAAATTCTTATTTTTAATTACAAATTTATATATGGTTTCTCATTTGAGATTTGGCTTTTTGAAACTTGTAGGTTGTTGAAACTCGTTTTGCCTCCCACATTGTTGTCATAAAGAGACTTGTGGAGATGAAACAAGCACTACAAGCAATGGTCATTGACCCTCTTTGGGAATCATGGAGGACTTCCACTTCTGATAGAGGGCAAAAAATCAAATCCATCATTCTTGATGATGCATGGTAGGACAAGGTTCAATATCTTCTACAGTTCACTGAACCAATCTTGACCTTGATCAGGGCATTTGATGCAGATACACATTGCTTGCGGGAATTTTATGAAAACATTGATAGTATGTTGGAGAGGATAAGGGAAATTATCAGGGCAAGTGAAAATGACCCTCATGAAACATTCTATTATTTAGTGAAGGCCATAGTTACAGAAAGGTGGAACAAAATGGCCACGCCATTACACCTTCTAGCATATGCATTGCACCCTAAATACTATCATTCTAAAATTTTGTCTTTACCTGGTAGAACAACACCAAACAAATATTCTGAAGTGGTACAAGGATACAAGACAGCCTTGAAGAAAATTTATAGAGATATGGGAGTTGCAATGGAAGTCCGCCAAGAATTTGGAGGGTTTGTACAGTCTACTGGTAGCTTTTCAGATCCAATAGCTATGGATGATTGAAGACATCTTGATCCTATTACTTGGTGGGGCTTCCATGGTGGGGATAGCATTCATCTCTCTACTCTAGCCACTAGGTTGTTATCACAGGTTGCTAGTTCCTCATTAGCTGAGAGGAATTGGAGTACATATGGCTTCATCCATTCAGTGAAGTGAAACAGGTTGGGAGCGGCAAAGGCTGAGGACCTTGTTTATGTTCATTTCAACCTCCGTCTTCTATCACATGTTGAACCAGAGTATAAAAAAGGTTCGAGCAGGATGTGGGATGTGGAGCCTGAGATCTCTGACTTGAACCTGACACTGAATGCCATGACTCACCTCAACCTACTTGAGGATATTGTTCCACCACCAGTCCAGCCTACTGATGCAACTTCCTACATTCCAGGACCCCCATCATCTATTCATGATGTAGAGTTGCAATATGAGAAGATATAGATCCATTTGAGGATATGTAAATGTATTTACTATTATCATTCATGATATTATGAATCATGATCCTTTTTGTTACTTTGTATGAGGGACGATGCACCATTTCAATGTTTTAATCTTCATATTTATGATTTTAATATTTTATCATTCAATGTTCTAAAAATGTTTGATGGTTTCATGGAGTATTTGATTTTTTAGCTTTAAGGTGTTTTTTAAAAGTTTATATATATATAGATATATATATATATATATATATATATATATATATATATATATTGTACGTGACGTACCTTGCCGTATCCGGATCTTAGATTTTCAAATAACTAGCAGATCCGGATCCGGATCCGTATCTGTATCTGTATCTGTATCCGTATCCGAACCCTGGTAACTTAGGTTTTCCTAACAACAACAAAATCAGAAAAAAGGGCTGATCAAACCTAACTTTTCTTGGTTGTTTTATAGTAGGAAATTCCCTTTGTTAATCTAAATTTTACTTCGAAATTTTTTGGGCATTCTATACTAACAATTGAGGGTGTTTTGAAGCATTTTTGGGCATCTTTCACTCTCTTTTGATTGTTGGTTTTTTGCAGGTCCCTAAACGTGCAAGGGGAGGTGCTGCTGAATTTTCATTAAATTTGATCATCCAAAGCACCTAAAGGAGACCCATAACCGTCTACTCTATAAAACAATATTAAAACCGTTTTTCCCTTTATTCATAAGGGATACCTGGAGGATTTATACGAGGAAGCGATCAAGATGGAGTTGAAACCTCCATACAACCCACAATAGAATGGGGTGGCTGAGTGAAAGAATCAATCCATCATAGGGAGATTGTTAATGCCACGAACCATGCCTAGGACTTTCCCATGTTTCTTTGGGCAGAGACACACAACAATGTACATACATGTTTCTTTGGATAGAAACATTCATTGGTGTGAAGCCAAAGGCAAGTCATTTTCGCATCTCTGGTTGTCCAATTTATATCCATGTACCTATAGAAAACAAAACCAAGTTGGAGCCCTCTACCGACAAGGGTTTATTTGTGGGTTATAGTGAGAAAGGCCTATAGGGGCTACATTTCAAAGCAAAGGAAGACATTAGTAAGCAAGGATGTAAAGTTTGAGGATCCCACAATGTATAGGCAGCTAATAGGTTCCTTCATGTATTTGGTCAATACCATGCTAGATATATATTTTGCAATGAACAAATTGAGTTAGTTTCATGTTGAAGCCAACGCAGGAGCATTAGGACTAAGGGTTCTCGTTCTTGTGCAGTGGGACCAACTCTTGTAGGGATGTATAGTAAGTTGAACCGTGATGATACAAATGATGCCATTGGCAAATTCCTTTTTGCTAATGGCATTCCTTTCCATGTTAGTCATTCTCTTTACTAAAAGGAGATGGTCAAGGCAATTGCAGCAGCAGGACCCTCATATGTTCCCCTAGGTGAACATAAGTTGAGGACAGTGATATTAGAAAGGCAGGTGGCCAATATTAATGTGCAGAAGGAAACTTTAAGGCAGACATGGGTGAGAAAAGGTTGTTCTATTGTTATGGATAGGTGGACAGACATTGTCAAACGTCCACTTATCAACATCATAGTTACTTGCCGAGAGGGGCCTTTTTTTTTTAGAGGTATTGATTGTTTTGGAAAGCACAAAGATGCAGCGTTCCAGTTTGAGCTTCTTTGTGATACTATAGAGGAGATTGGCTCTACAAATGTTCTATAGGTTGTGACATATGCAGTAGCAATCTGTAGATCAGCATGATTAATGATTCAGAGTAAATACAGACATATTTTCTGGACCCCTTGTTGTGTGCATTCGCTCATTAATGCATTGAAAGACATAGGCAAAATTGAATGGGTATCTAACTTGGTGATAGCTGTAAGAAATGTGCAAATGTTTATTTGCAATCACCACACCTCTTCAACCATGTATAGGTCGCATGCAAGGAAGGAATTCTTCAAGCCTACTAATACCGGATATGTTAGTTATTTTCTTTTATTAAAGAGGATGTTGGAGGTGCAGTCAGCATTGCAGGCCATGGTTGTGACTCCAGATTGGAACAGATGGGCAGAATTCAAGACAAAGGAAGGGAAGAAAATCAGGATTTACATACTAAATAATGATTGGTGGACAGATTGCGGTTATTTGGTGTCACTCTTACGTCTTGTAGTTGAGGTCATTCACTACACTGACACAGATTCTCCTACTCTTGGAGAAATCTATGAGACTATTGATAGTATGTTGGATCAAGTAAGGGTGGCCATTCGTGAGAAATATCCTTCCTTAGAGTTCTATACGGCCCAGATTCGACCCATTATTCAATGTAGGTGGGATCGAATGAATACACCTTTGCACATGGCAGCATATGCACTCAACCCAAAATGGTATATGCCAAGGACTGGTAGAATTCTTCCCATTGAAGATCCAAAGGTCAAAAAGGGATTTCAAGTTAAGATGTATAGTTCAAAAGAAGGGAGAACAATTAGGAGACAATGGATGCAATTTGCAAGTCTCAATGGTCCCTTCAACAAGCCTGATGCAAAGGAAGATCACAATGATTTAGGCCAGACTAACCCCATCATTCAACATATGTGGGATCGAATGAATACAACTTTGCACATGGCAGCATATGCACTCAACCCAAAATGGTATATGCCAAGGACTGGTAGAATTCTTCCCATTAAAGAACCAGAGGTCAAAAAGGGGTTTCAAGCTGCCATTACAAAGATGTATAGTTCAGAAAAAGGGAGAACAATCAGGAGACAGTGGATGCAATTTGCAGTTTCAATGATCCCTTCAACAAGCCTGATGCAAGGGAAGATCACATTGATTTAGGCCATATTGACCCCATTGGTTGGTGGACCATGCATGGGGATGATGCTCTAGAGATCCAAAAACTTGCTATTCGCTTATTATCTCATATTACTCGTTCCTATGTTGCAGAGAGGAATTGGTCCACATATAGCTTCATCCACTCTATCAAGAGGAATAGACTTTCCTCTAGGAGAGCAGAGAAGCTAGTTGCAATTCACAGTTCTCTACATCTTGCACATAGAAAGACACCAGAGTATCGGAGGGGACCAGCGACACGATGGGATGTGGATCCAGAGAATAGTGCACAAATAGATGATGAGGATGGACCAGATGAGATGCAACATGGTTTGGTTGGAGTTCCGTTGGTTACTCAAGAGAATGACTCTGACTCAGATAACGACATTCCCATTGATGGTCCCAATGACTTCATACAGTAGATGGATGTAGAGGAACAATCATTGAGATTAAGTCCTTGATGTTGATTTTATTTTTAGTGCTCATTATCCATTTTTACTTTTCAGTTTTAACATTTGAGTTGTGACACTAGATATTGATGACCTCAAACTAATTCTTGACTCTTCACTCTTAACTATTTCTGAGTTTGAAACTTTGAGTTATATAAATTTAGTGTTCAAACTTCAGTATATAGTAATATACTAGTATGTTTTGCTTCCAATTTAGATTCTAGAATGATAAATGATGAATTTAATTTTTAAATCAATGTAGATTGATGAATGATGAATGATATGAATCAATGTACATTGTATTTGAATATTTCATTATTGAATTTTATTATTGAA
The DNA here is from genome assembly GCA_000404065.3 of Pinus taeda. Classification (NCBI taxonomy): domain Eukaryota; kingdom Viridiplantae; phylum Streptophyta; class Pinopsida; order Pinales; family Pinaceae; genus Pinus; species Pinus taeda. Next base: position 74,507 of record APFE030899617.1, read on the forward strand.
TCTCATGGTATGGATGAATAATGAGTATGTCATATGAATGATGCATGTATCAAAATGAATGATGAGGATGGATCAAGATTCAATATATGTCATTATTTGATTCAATTATGAATTTAAATTTTATGTGTGGATCAAATCTCAATGTATTGGTATTGCTATTAGTCTATTTAATATGCTTTCATTATTGAACAATGAATATGAACTTGAATTATATATATATATATATATATATATATATATATATAATTATATTAATTAAAAATTATATACCCTGACATCCCCCCGTCCCCACTAAATTTCCCTAAAATTTGAGGGTACTCCCACACGTCCCCTTTGTGCGTCTCCCTGCACCTGCGTCTCCTGTCCCAGAGTCTTGGTGGAACATTGATCCTAATACAGTTTTACGATGGCATCACACATTTCCTTCATTCTGCCTTTTCTGCAATATGTGGAATGATGTGGTCCTTGACTCCATCCACGATCATCCTCTTCATTTTGGCATTCTCCTTTTCATAGGTGGCCAGGTGTTGTTGATCTATTGGTACGAAAATGGCATTCTATGCATACTCCTTCAGATCATACACATCCAAAAGGAATGACATTCTGGCCTTCCAAACTCCAAAGTTGGCGGCTCCATCCAACTTGTCTTGATCTCTCAATCCTGTTGCGACCATCTCTGGAAATCTGTGAAACTCAAATAAACTGGAGAATTACTGAAGAAATCGAACTGGGTTAAAACCCTCGAGTTTTCTTCCTATGCCCTGCACTGATTTACTCTTGCAAACCCTCTGCGCTTAGATTTGCTCTAATACCATGTGAAAATTCCTAAATTGCAGTAACTGGAAATTAATCTTCTAACTTGTGCAGTTTATTTGTCTTTACAAAATAATTACAGCAAATAGAGATTAATTGTCTACTACAATTTTCACAAATAAATACAGGAACTGAGAAATAATACACACACACAAAATTATGGACACCAAGATTGTTGGACAATAATCCCTAGAAACACCTCAATGTGGGGAAAACTAGCCTGGAGATGAGGGTTTATATTATTATTATTTCTTCAGCGAAATTGAGAAATACAACTACTTTCCTCTCACTAGCAAAGCTCTGGCATATAATTTTCTCCATTGACAAATCAATCTAGAAACTCAAATTTCCTCTGCAAAATGAAAATGGCCGCCTCAATGCAATTTGCACTCCTACCTGCAACACGCATTGACAACTAGAAATGCGTACAGCCCAACTGGAACTTGCAGTGCTACTAGAAAATCGTTCTTGCAACGCTTTGTTCTGCTTGCAACTCAACTGAACAACTCGCTCTTCCTCTAACACCTGACTTCAACAACTGGAAATCAAATTGTTGCCCACGTATGTGCACTGGCTAACTCGCACTACCTGGTACGGCCTCTCTGTAGATAAATTTAGCCATCCTTTTGTCACTAGAATGCTCAAATCACTGTGGAGAATTTCTCCGAAAATTCTCTTCCCAATCTCTCTATTGACACCCCGCTGTTGGTGTCTCCCTCTGCTTCCACTACACCCTTGCTAATCACTGCAACCGAGCAAGTCGAACTACTTGAATGATCTCCAAGGTCCCATCGAATTGCTCCAATAATCTCTTGTTAAGCAACCAACAGCCACGATCTAATCATAATCGATGGCTAAAATCATCTTGACCTCATCAAGTGACTTTTCTAGAAGTCTTCAAAGCAAAATCAATTTTCCTCGATAATCTAATTTAATAAACCAAATTTCCTAAGTTAGGCTTAGGAAAATATTTCATAATTGGCTAATTAATCTAATTGACATGATTCTTGTGAAACCTTTTCTAGGTATTGAAGAAAATGTGTTCCTTAGCCTCATAGACACCATAGAGACTAGAACACATGTTCGATGATACCAAAAACTAACACTCAAAGACAAGCAACTAGGGGAATAGTCGAAAGACATCCCACTTCAGCTTCCACTTTAGCCCTTGTAATTGCACCTTCTACCTTAAGCTTAGCCTCAACAGGTCCACCTACAACTTCCAAAGGAAGAGCAGTGATCTTTGCTCGTAAAAAGGGTAGAGTGAATCATTGACTCCTTAGTTCATTATCCTTGTAGTATCTAGATGCTTCATGATGATACATTTATTTTGTTTTGATTTTGTTTTGTATCATCCTATCAGAACTTATGACTCGAGAATCAAGATAGATATCATATGTTAGTATCAACGTGTGATATACCGCTTGGCATCCTCTATATCAATTTTATTTTCATATTTTTGTAGCAATGTCTTGATTTGATGTTGATATTTCTTTACATGTTTAAAAATTTGAAAAAAAAATATTATTATTTTTGTATTTCTTTTAATTCCCAATATTGTTGATAACTTATGAGTTATATTTTGGACCTTCAACAATAAATTCGCAAATGATAAAAGTAACATTGCTTCATTCACTACCTAGATTTCTTCTCTTCTATTTCAATTTTTTCTTATTCATTTTTTTCTTTCCTTTCTTTCATTTAGTTTTTAATACTTGCATTGCCCTTTCTTTCTTTTTTCTTCAACCTTCAATTATTTACCAACTACTTGCATGTAGTGAGCTTTTATAAACCATTTGTATTTACTATCAGGTCCATTTTGGATAAGGGATGTTGAAAATGTAGTGAGTGAAGGTCTTTTGGTTTGTGCCTTAGCTAGTGAAGATCTCGAGTTTGCCTTGTTGAAATTGTAACTATGGTCGATCTTCATAATGTATATTATTGTTGTATTTATTATGATTTGTGAAGCATGTTTTTCATGCTTGAGTCAAAAAGATTTTATTTGAGTCCAAAGAAAAATTATTCTTGTCATGTACCATTTGGACATTTAAAAGAAAAGAAAAGTGAATTTTATTTTATCCCTGAAGTTGACCAAGTCGGCCCTCCAAGAAGACAAGTCGGCTTAGCTCAAGTGGCAACCTTTCACATGGACAAAAGACTGTATATTAGGCCTTCTCACATTCCTCCTTGGAGTAGACTGAATCTCAACATATGTAAGGCTTTATACAAAGCAGTTTGAGGCTCTTTCTCAAGCGAAGTTTTGGGCACATATACATTATTCTTATGTGAAGTTTTGGGTTGTTCTCTACGGATATTCGAAGCTCCTTTCTATCGTTATTAGGCACATTAATTCTGTAATCCTATGCGTTGGTCCAAAGTTGATATGAAAGTTTTGTGTCTAGTACAGAGAATGAAATTCGGGCTCTTATTAAGGAACTTGTGGTCTTGTAACAGTGATGTGGCATCTTGTAGATAGAATGAAAGAATATTTGTCTTGAATCTTGTAGGGTGGACTTGGCACTTGAAGGATGGTTATCTTGCTACTGTACTAATCAACTTGACTATGATTTGGATCTCTGTCTTGTTGACAAAGATTCTACAAGGAAAGCATTGTTGGGTTTTTCCCATTGTGGGTTTTCCCAGGGTAAAATTGTGTTTTTGTCTCTTGTACATTGTGATCTCTATTCTTGAATTGTTAAGGTATAATTGCTTGATGATGGATAAGTTCAATAAAAAACCCTCTCACAAGTGATTATCAAAGATTAGAAAATTCTGGATTGCAATCGAAGTTCAACATGTCTTTCTCTAGCGAGCTCATGAGATAGACTTCAGTTACGATGATTTTATTTCCAATTTACTGGAATGATCATCAAGATTGCATGTGTAGTGTTGGAGCTTCAGTGATGTGGAGTCTTCTTCAGTTTGACTACAAGACGAAGTGGCAGTTACAAGTTTAGTCAGAACGAGTTAAGTCTTCAGTGTTGATTGGAGAGAGAACGAGTTAAAACTCTAGTGTTGATTGGAGAGAGAACGAATAGAACTCTCAATTAGCTCGCAATCACAACTCGAACTTCTAAATTGATCTAGGCCTTCTTGCATGCTCAAATTCTATCTATAAAGAGGAGGACGAAGGCACAAGATCAACCATTCTTGAGAGATCATTCTGCGTGTGTGTGTGTGGAATTGAGGAGCCAGTACGTAAGGAAATAGGAGCAAGGATCAAGGATTCTCAAGGCAAGTCAAGGCTATTCAACAAGAGAACAATTATGTTCTCAGAAACAGATTGCGAGTTGCCTAAGCAATGTGAATTGTAATAGATCCAAATGCTCAAGAACAATCAATAAAATACCACAACAAAGAAAGCAGGGTTTCCCTTTTGCGTTTCCTGGATAAATCAAGCGTGTCAATTTGTGTCACTGTGTTTTTATCTCTTGTATTTTGACCGTGTTAATTTGGCAACTCAATGACAAATTCCAACCATGGGTTGAGATTCCTCTTTTCGAGAGGAACAATTTTGACTATTGAAGCACTCAATTTGGATAAGGGAAAGTGTATTTTTGAATTAAAAGCCCACATGTGCATATTTGATCAAGTCGACCTCAAAGCAAATTGAACACCCTTGGAAGGCTATAAATACCAAGTGACCTCAGCCTCAATTGGACATCATCATAAAACATTCTTCTATTCTCTTTCTTGGTTTTGGCTTGCATAGGTTTGAGCCACATTCGCGGAAAATTGGTTAGCACGAAAGAGAAATTACAGCGCCGAAGCTCGTGCATGTTTCTATGGTTTTGAGTTACAGTCACAGGCTTACCAAAGGCAAATCTCGACTACAGTCGTTGGCTTGCAGGCTCAAGGAAGCGACTGAAAGCTCTCAGTCGCTCCCACACCTCTTCCACCCTACGACTAGAACCTAAACTTACATTTTTCAGTTGACCGCAGTGTTCGGCAGTTGACCGCAGACAATGACAGTTCATCACAGGCTTCTAAATCAAGATTTTGAGTATGAAGCATTGTTGGGTTCATTTCATGGAAATTGTTTAGTTGATTTTGTTGGATAGGTTTATGACTGAAGATATGGATCATTGTACTCTCTTTTGTTGAATCATTCAATGACAATCTAATAAGAAGAAGAATTTGTAAGAGCTTTCCCCATAATGGGTTTTGCCTTCGTGGTGTCTCTATGTGTGAATGTTTTTCTTCTATTATTCCTTTATGTTCCGCTGCATTGATGATGATATTGTTCTTTCTACATAGTTGCATATGTTGTTGAATAATGATGTAAATCTAAATAATGTTATGACGTCATGGGGTGAATTTAATGTGGAAATAAAGGAATGCAATTATCAAAACAAAGAAAAATTAACAAACTGATTTTGACTAAGAGGAGGAGGTTGAATATTTTGGTTGGTTGACCAAAACTTTTGGAGGCACTTTGAGTTTTGCACGTTGATTGGTTAGGGCGGCTGCTATTACTATTGATTTTGACCAGAATTGCAGATTTGACTTGTTGACCAAAGTTGACTTTTGGGGCTCATTTTGATTGGATATTGGATTGGTATTTGGAATAGTCAAGGCTTTGACCTTTGACTCTTTATTGATAAACTTGAACATTGTATCTCTTTGCTGAACATTTGAAGAAGAATTTTGAAAGGGTTTTGCCCCTTGTGGGGTTTTTCTCTAATCTTTGACCAAATACTGTGTCTCTATTGTTCTTGGTTGTCTTTTGTAGTGCATTAATTCATTGTTCTACCTACAATTGCTTATTGTTGCTGGAAGAATGAATTATATTGGATAAATTGATTGCTAATAGAAGAAGAATTGATATAAGTGATTGTGCTAAGCATAAAACACTAGAAAATTAACATGGTATCAGAGTTGAGGTGAAGACAAGCCCAAGGAGACAAGAGACAAGCAATCACCTTTGAAGATATTTGAAGAGGCTTATTTGACTTGGTCAAGATGTTTACCTCATACTTCAAGGAGGGAGCGAAGCTAAATGATTCATCAAATTTTGTTGCTTGGAAAATCAGGTTGTAAGTGACCTTCGATGAAAATGATGACTTGGAATATGTGGAAGGAAAAGAACCTAAGCCTCTGAAGAATGCTTTGCTACTATCAAGGACAAGTACAAGAAAGGTGAGATCAAAGCAAAGAAAATCAGTATTGATTCTTTAAGAGATCATTTGCTTACTTATATTTCTAAGTTGAAGGAGTCCAAGGAAATCTATGATAAGTTGGTTGGGATGTATGAGGTCAATAATTTGAATCATATTCTCTCCTTGAAAAGTCAACTCAACGACATCAAAATGAACAAGGGAGAGATTGTGCAGTCATACTTCATGAGGATATCCCAACTCAAGAATCAACTACTAATTGTTGGAGAACCTATGTCTGATAGAGAATTGTTGCTCGTTGCACTTGGAGGCCTTCCTCCACTTTAGGAGACATATAGTACTACTATAAGCAACAATGACAAGTACCTGACATTTGATGAACTCGTTGGCAAGTGTACTCAAGAAGAGACCAGGATGATTTCTAGAGGAAGAATTCAAAAGCATTAAGAAGGAGAACCCTTTTCATTTGTTGCTAAAGACAAGAAGAGGAAAGGAAGAGGAAGACCATCTAATTCAAGAAAGCCTACTCTAGCCTCCATGGACTCTAATAGAAGATCAACAAGGGACAAGGATCTGTTACATATTCAATGTTTCAGTTGTCATAAGTGAGGTCACTATCCCCGATGTTTCCCTGAGAACAATGATGCTCCTAGATCTTACAACAATAATCGTGGCTACAACAACAACAGGTCTAACTATAAAAGGAGGAGAGATGCTCCTAATGATTGTGATGCAGACCACCATCCTCAAAAGAGATCAAGGAATTCAAGGTATGGAAATAATGCAGCTGCTACTCAATCTGAATATTTTCTTATTTCTGCACTTTCTAGCTCCTCCCTTCCGGATTGTTTGATAGTTGGTTGGTAGATAGTGGGGCCTCTTGTTAAAATTGGCAACTAGGGTCAAATTCCACCATGGGACAGCTCATTTGATGGAGATGATGATTGCATTGGATTCCTCTTTTCGAGAGGTCCAAGATTGATATAAATATCATCTCATTCGGATAAGCCGAAGTGTGATTTTGAATTTATGCCCACACATATGCAAATTGTTCAGGTCGACCTCATCACAGAGGCCCAATGGATGTGTCTCTTTACCCACAACGAATTGTATAAATACAAGAGACCTCACACCTCATTTGGCACATTCATCACTCACACATTCTTCTCTCTTCATTTGATTGGTTCGTACAACATTGGGCAGCTTCTCTCTCACATGTGTGGCAAGGAGGACGAGTTTCTGGGCAGAATTACAAGTCGAAATTTCAGAGTTCTGGGACAGGTTCGACCAGTGTTGACCAAGGACTGGCTTACCAAGTTTCACTGCGTTTTTGGGGTAAAAGATTCGATTTTTCTAGGCCGCATCTCTGGGCACAAAAACCGAGAAATTTTGGGTTGTTTGACCTGCAAAGTTGATTGTTGTTTAACTGCAGAAAATTACAGCAATTTTCTCTCTCCTTTGACTGAGTTTGATCAAGCTATTTTGGGTTGAATTTATCCTCCTTATCAGGTTGAGTTTGACCAAGGAAGACCGAGTTGCTTTGAGGATGTTTTGGTGTTGTTTTGACCTGCATTGACTTTCTAGTTAGGGCTAAAGTTTCACAGTAGAAATTTATAGGGTTGTTTTGACTGTGTATTGGGCAAGTCGATTTGACTTTTGTATTCTCTCTCTACTGAACTTTTCATTTAACAATAAGAAGAATTGTTCAAAGGGTTTTCCCCACATTGAGGTTTTTCCCTGGCATTCGACAAATCTGGTGTCCTCTTGTCTTGGCTTGTCTTCTGCATTTTGTTTTATGTTCTATCTGCTTTTACTCTCAATGTGATTATTGTGATTGCTATTGGAAATTGGAAATTGTTATTGGGTTGTTAAGGAACATTGAAGTAAATTGTGCTAGGCATAGAACATACCATTGTTAACTAAAATTAACACCTCTAGACACTTCACTGGACATCGTGAAGTCCTCTCAAACTTGGTGGAGCGGGAGACAAATTTGAAAATCATTCTTGGGGATAATTCCACTTATCCTTGAATGGTTTTGATTTTGTTTCATTTCATTTGTATTATGGTCAAATCACACATCTACATCATGTCATGTACGTACCGGGGTTGAAGAAAAAATCGTGTATCTATATCTGCCTTAGAAGACAAAGGGATGAGAGTTGCCTTCCTAAGAGGGAAGGTCATCACTTGGCCTATGGAATCTCACATGAGGGATGCATTCACTTTAGGATCAAGAATTGAATGACTCTATAGAGCCAGTGGAAGACCAATCTAAGCATTGGTACATGATAGCAATCATCAAAGTGAGGTATAGCACCGAAGGTTTGCTCATCTTCACTATGAAGCCCTGCCTAAAGGAAGGAGGATGGTTTTTGGAATGCCTGAGGTTCAAGCTAATCATGATGGGGTCTCGGATGTGCCAAGGGAAAGAAATTGAAGGGACCATTCCCTTCTAGCTAGAGCAAGACCAATGACATCCTAAAACTCATACATTCTAACCTATGTGGGCCCATGCCAATAAAATCTCTTGGTCGCTATCTATACTACATAACCTTTAGGGATGACTTCTCATGGAAGGCATGGATATGCCTCACACAAGGATGAATCATTTGATATGTTCAAGGACTTCAAGGCACTAACAGAGAATCAAACAAGGAAGAAAATCAAAGTATTCAAGTCTGATAATGGTGGAGAATTCACTTCGAACGAGTTCATTAATTTTTGCAAGAAAGCTACGACCAAGAAGGAGACTATTATACCTTACAATCCTCAACAAAATGGAGTGGCTAAAAGAAAGAACAGGACCATCATGGAAGTTGTCTAAGCCATTTTGCATGATCAAATGTTGTAGAAGTTTTTATGGGGTGAAGCTACCAACACTACAGTCTATGTTCAAAACATGGACCCCTCATCAAGCCTTGGGTGACAAGACTGCCAAAGAAGTCTTCACAAATGTGAAGCCCAATGTTAGACACTTAAGGATCTTTGGTTGCCCTACACACTTTCATGTACTGAAGGACAAGAGAAACAAACTAGAAGCTTCAAGGAAGAAAGGTACATTTGTTGGTTACTGTGAAAATTCTAAAGCTTTTAGAATATATGTGCCTGGTCAAAGGAATATTGAGTTAAGCAAGGATGTGACATTCGATGAAGATGTTGCCCTTAGGAAAGCAAGGGACACTCCTCCTCCTCCTCCTTCCAGTATTGAGAACAAGGAAGATGATCTTCTAGAAGGTCATTTTATGCCTGAATCTAAAACTGATGTTGTTGATGATCCTTGGAACCCATGGACCCCTTGGATCCTCCTCCATGTGATCCTCCTACCAGGAAGAGACCATTATCGCTTCGTGATACCTTACAAGATGTTGAAAGACATGTTGTTGCTAGAGGAACCTTTAGAGAAAGTAATTAGCCATGTTGATATCAGGGTTATGTTGTAGCTATGAGCACCATCATACAGACTGAGCCTCCCACCTTTGAAGAAGCAGTGAAAGAGTGGGTTTAGAAGGATGTTACGGTCGAAGAATACGAATCTGTAATGAAGAATTATGAAGAATGAGGAAATAGTCTTGAGGCCCAAAGGAAAGTCAATTGTGACATCTGAGTGGTTGTATAAGTTCAAGCATGGAGCAGATGGAAGTATCAAGAAATATAAGGCGAGGTTTGTGGCTAAAGGTTTCTCCCAGAAAGAGGGAGAAGATTATTATAAGATATTTGTGTCAATTGCTCGCTATAATACCATTAAGTCTATTGTGGCTCTAGTTGCTACCCAAGGATGTAATCTTCACCAGATGGATGTGAAGACCGCATTTCTACATGGCATACCTCCAGAAAAGGCATATGTTGAGCAACCACGGGGATTTGAAGTACAGGACAGGAAGACTCATGTGTGCACGCTGAAGAAGGCACTCCATGGATTGAAGCAAGCCCCTATGGCTTGGTATGCACACAATGATAGCTACCTGATGAAGCTTGGATTCACAAGAAGCAATGTCGACCCGAACCTCTACTTTAAAGTTGTACAAGGTATGCCATTGATTTTGGTTTTATATGTTGATGATTTATTCTTGACAGGTGGTGAACCTCTAAGTCTCGAGTGCAAGAGGGAGCTAGCCTTTGAATTTGAGATGAAAGACCTTGGATTGATGCACTATTTCCTAGGCTTAAAGGTGTGGCAAAGGCCTGGTGAGACTTTACTTTCATAAGGGAAATATATGGTGAAACTATTGGAAAGATTTGGAATGGTAGAATGCAAGTCCATGGCCACACAGATGGAGATGAACTTCAAGAAGCTACGTGGAGAAGCTGTTGGAACTAATTTAGCGAATCCCTCTTAGTACCGACAGGATTCACAAGAAGCAATGTCGACCTGAACCTCTACTTTAAAGTTGTACAAGGTATGCCCTTGATTTTGGTTTTATATGTTGATGACTTATTCTTGACAGGTGGTGAACCTCTAAGTCTCGAGTGCAAGAGGGAGCTAGCCTTTGAATTTGAGATGAAAGACCCTGGATTGATGCACTATTTCCTAGGCTTAAAGGTGTGGCAGAGGCCCGGTGAGACTTTCCTTTCATAAGGGAAATATATGGTGAAACTATTGGAAATATTTGGAATGGTAGAATGCAAGTCCATGGCCACACCGATGGAGATGAACTTCAAGAAGCTATGTGGAGAAGCTGTTGGAACTAATTTAGCGAATCCCTCTTAGTACCGGCAGTTGATTGGGGCACTAATGTTCCTTGTGAACACTCGACCAAACATGTTTTGCAGTTAACACTCTGAGTCAATTTATGATTGAGCCTCTTCATGCACACTGGGTCGTTGTTAAGCGAGTGTTGAGATATTTACATGGGGTGATTAATCTTGGTCTGAGATACACTGCCGAAGATGTGAGACTTCATGGTTACACTAATGCTGACTGGGCCGAAAATGTTATTGATAAGAAGAGCACATCAAGGCGTTGTTTTAGTTTTGGTTCTGCCATGATATCTTGGATGAGCAGGAAGAAGAAGTTTGTTGCTTTAAACATGAATGAGGCTAAATATATTGTTGCTAACATGGCTAGCTGTGAGGAAGTATGTGAAAATTTCCTTGAAATCCCAGCAACTGGAATTTATTCTCCTAATTGATTAGCAGTTTAATTGTTTATAGCAATTAACGAATAAATCACACTACGATTCTTCACAAAATAAATACACTGCGAAAAATAAACTAGACACTAAGAAAATATGCACACAATAAAATAAATACACTGCAAAAAACCCCGAAGGGAAAACTGGTGCAGCAAATTACAGTTTATTTCATTATTATGCAACAGCAAAAATCTAAGTACAATATCTGGATGCCCAGTTGGCAATCCTCCGGCAAATAATCTGGCCAATATAATTAAGAGAAAAATTCTCCCTCTGCAAAACAACTCGACCTCCCTCTAGCCTGCTCGCACTGCTGACAAGTCTAGATGGCCCTTGAATCAACCTCAAACTTGGTCGTCTAGCCTCCTCCTCCCTCTAGAAAAATCCACACTGCCTTCCAAATGATCTTCCCAACCCCTAGTAACTGATACAAATCCTTCCCAACAATTCGCTCAACTGGACTAGCTAACTTGCACAACCTGGAAGGCTTTCTCTGCTGAATATTTTGGCTTCCCTTTTCCTGCCTCTCCTCAATGGAAAATTGTTGGGAAACTCCTCCGGAATTCTCTCTACTACTCCCTCTCTCTAATGCTTTGCCTCTAGCTCGAACTCTTCCCTTGCTGAATCTTTGGGCATTGGGTAGCTCGATTTGTCAAGGAAAGACGCTCCCCTCTTGTATCTCTCTCCATCCCATCGAATTGATCTTCTAATCTCTCGCTAGAGCTTCAACAGCCATAATTAGATTCTCATCAACAACTAAGATCATCTTAGACTCAATTTGTCTGAGTCTCTAGAGCATTCTTGATCTTCCTTAATTAATTCCTATTAATTAATCAATTTTCCTAAGTTAGACTTACGCATTTTTAATCATTGATCAATTGATTTAATTAAGGCATTTCACAAGCTTATCTCGCAAAACCTTTTCTGGGTTTTGGAGATCTCAAGTTCCATAGTCTCTTAGACACAAATCGAGATTAGAACACTTGCCCGATGCTACAAAAATCTAATACTCCCTCTTAACGAGGAAGTTGTTCTCACATAAACATCTCCCTTCTGTAGCTGGACCACGTTGCTAGTGTCTGACATCTGCAACAACTTGTCACTATCCACCAAGCCACTACGGATATGATTCATCTACTAACCCTGTAGTTGAACCACTCTACATCTGCGTTGTTGCTGACAATGGATTGTGCCTCCCTGCACTACTTCCAACATTACCTATGTTGCATTTGATGTCATGTTGTTGTTGTTGTTGCAATTGAGAACTAATCTACTATCCCTATAACTGGCTTTTGCAACTGTCCCTTGAGTCTCTAACTGTAACTAGCTCTGCTTTGTCCACTGAGTATCTCACTGCACCCACCTGTCTCTACACCCCTCTAGTATTTGACCGCAACTAGTTCTGCACTGACCCTCATTATCTGACTGCACCTTGCTGACATCTCAATCCTCCTGCCACTGAATACTATGGAACCCCGTAGCCAAGGTAATGATCCAAGAGGAAACACTTGTTCGATGTTGTCCTCCTTGGACCCTGCCCAATCCTACAACTCTGAAGCCTCACGCTCCTCCATCTAGAGGTATAGCCACTATCAATGCAAACTCCTCCAACTTGGAGGTCAACTCATCTATCTCTGTCAAAGTTGTTGTCTGTTACTGCCCCTTGTCCTTCTTCCTTTTCGAACACTGGGTGACGTAGTGAACAAACACACCACATTTGAAGCATTTGACCTTTGACAGGTCCTTCTTCTTTTGTAATGAGTTATGGTAATTTGACCTAGAATTTCCTCTTGAAGTTTCTCCAATAAACCTTTTTACCAAATTGAATAATTCATGCAATAATCATCATGCCTTAATGTTTTGTCTACTCTTTAACAATACACTATCTATTCAATAATGGTGCCAAACTTTACATTTAGCCAGTAGGGCGCCACTTTCCATAATACAACCAAATAGATACCAATGTTTATGATTTCAACGGTGTCAATGCTTTTGTGACCTGTGTTTAGTTCCAGATTCAACGATTGACAAGCATTAATATTCCTAATTTAACAAACTGCTAAAACCCGACACATATGGAAATTCACGATTTATACAAAATAACCCTTCTAACAGTATCTGTGTCCTGTCGAAAATGTTTTGCCCAAAAATACTACAAAGTCGAACTGCTTCAATAGTGCGATTTCAGAGCTATTTTGAATTGCGTCTATGGAGAGTCATCAAACTGTGATTTAATCTTGCCGGTAGTATTACAAAACAATGATCAGTTTCGAACGTGGTTTCATAATTTCGCACTTCCAAGAACTCCCAGTGCTATGCATGTTTCTCAAAAAACCTAGGTTTGTCAATTGTATTGCTGCAGGAACCCAAGGAACCCTTCCAACAAATTACGCTCACTTCAATGCTCGACTTTTACTGGGACACCAAAGAAAACTCGACCTATCACAGATAGTTGCAAGAAGTATTGAATGACTGCGGTGGATAGAAAAGAAAACCCTTCGTTGTAATGCCTTAGTAACCTCATCCTACTTGGTCTCGATCCAGGGAAAACTCGTCAGCAATTCTACTTCTAAGGACCAACCTCACTTCAGTCCAAACTTTCAAACAATGTGTCCCTGTTGTGACTCGTGATTCCATTTAGTGAGGCTTCTTTGCTTTAGCGTGGGTTACAAGCCCAATGATATGCTTCAGCGGGGATCCTTCATGTCGTCTCGCTCATACTTTTAATCACCTTCGGCCCCTTCAAAAAAAAATTGTGTTTGTCGATAGCGTACAGGATGCCTAGGCGTCATTTTTATTTTCTTTCACAGGTTAGGGTAGACATTCAATCCCCCGCTCAACTATAATCCCACTTAAACCTGTTTCCAATGATCTTGTTAATTTTTTATTTAACATGTTCTTTGCTTAGGTCAGTTACTTCAATAATCTATTAGCCCATCATTAATTCCATTAATCCATTAGCAATCGCATTAACCATTATCATATGACAGTAACTGATGAAAGAACATCAAACATAAATGCAGAAGACAAGCCAAGACAAGAGGACACCATTATTTAGTCTTAAAGCCAGGGCAAAACCCCACAAAGGAGAAAAACCTACATATCTATCCATCTTGGTAATATCAAATGTTCAGAGAGAGAGAAATCCATAAGTACAATGATTGACTTGCCATAGATGATCCCAATCCATTGTTTGAAAGTCAAAGTCACACCTGTAGAAGTCAACAGCAGTAAATGCAGTAGTCAACAGCAGTGAAAGCTACTCTAACTAGTCAGCAGCCAGCAATTAACAGCGCAATCTATTCAGTCAAAGGAGAGAGAAATTCGCTCTCTCTAAGCAGCCAAAATGTAGCCAATGCAGCCTTCAAAAGTCTGGTCAAAACTCGGTCAACAGTCTACAATTAAACCTGCCTCAGACCTACGGTCAACGCAAGTTAAACACCTCAGTTTGACTCGGTCCCTATGCCCACAAGTGTGGCCTAGCTGGGAGAGTAATAATCCATTAAAATCACAGTCAAACAATTGGTCAAAGTGCCTGGTCAACACTAGTCAATGTTGCTTTATGTAATGGAAAAGTCAACCGCAGAAAATCGCAAGAAATTCTGCCTCCAAAAATTTGCATGTGTGAGAGAGAGATAGTTGCCCAAAGAAAGTCGAATCCATCATGAGAGGAAAAAGAAAATCATGTGTGTGTTGATGCCAAAATGGAGTGAAGTCATCTTATATTTATATTAAGTCAATGAGGGTCAAAGGTCATGTCTCTTGGGCTTCATGAGCCTACATGACTATGGGGTCGACCTTGACCAAAACCAACATTGTGGGCTTGACTTCAAAAATAAATTTCTGCTTGTTATAATCCATCGTGCCTTAGGTCAAAATTGGTCCTCTCGAGAAGAGGAATCCAATGCCATCATCATCTCATGCAAAGGAGTTGTCTATAATGGAATTTGACCTTAGTTGACCAATTTTTATAGATCTTCGCTCTCCCTTAGCGTATAAGACGAATATTCCCAATCTTCATGACATTCACTGGAAGGTTGTCCTGTGATCAAACAAGAGAATCAAAGCTTCGTTGTCTAAGAAAGTCAAATAGAGTTTGCTATCCTTCCAAGTCGGTATTCCTACCAAAAAACAATCGTAGAATTTCCACAGAAAACATCACCACAGAAACTCATTGCCTTAGGTAGAATTCTGGTGCCAAACAAAGATCAATCACCACAAAAATTCGTTGCTTCAAATAGGATTCTTGTGCCCAAACAAAGAGAGATAGAATGTGTCAACTAAGGTGAAATCTTTCACCACCAAAATTGACAAGAAGAAAAGGGGTCTTAAATCCTTGGAGCCTCAAGCTCAAGAAAAACAGGGATAAATTAATCCACAATCATGACTCAAATGAATTAACCCTCTTGTATTTATATATTTTCCTAGAGGGGGCTCTCTCCTTAATTGATTGAGTAAAATTCACTCCAAACCCCAACTTTGGGTTTCTTTATCTAGTTGCCCCAAAACTTGCCCAAACATTGGGTATTTTGGGGTTTTCCCCTTTATTGAGGACTACAGCCTACAGGGATCAATAGGCTACTTTGTCTGTTGGCCAATTAATCCTCTGGGAACATTACATTTTTTCACCTCCCTTCTTCGCTTTACATTTACTCGCAAGGGATACATTCTCCTCTTCCTCTTTCTCAACCTTCGGTCCTTTGTTGTTGCTACTATTGATATGCTTTCAACTAGACTACGCCTTAGCTCCTTTTACATGAATTCACTCCAAAGGCTTTCTCAATTTGATAGTTAATCTCGTCCAGTGATCCCCTGAACAAAGGTCCTCCATTGTTTGGAAAAACCATTTTAGCGACCTGCACAAGCTCTTTGTCATTGGGCTTCTCTCCTACAGTTGCTAGCTCATCACAAACATTCTGAACTCTAGTGAGATAAGGAGTCATGCCTTCACCCTTCTGCATTTTTGTGGTCCTGAGCTTCTCCTTGAGAATCCTTTGATGGATCCTAATATAACTTCACAACGGCATCCCACACCTCCTTTATTGTTGCCTTTTCTGCAATATGCAGGACGATATGATCTCGGACTCCATCGAAGACCATCCTCTTCATCTTGGCCATCTCTTTCTTGAAGGTAGCCAGTTGTAGTGGATCTATTGGCTCTGCCATGACATTCGTCACAAAATCCTTCAAATCCATGCTCATCTAATAGAAATTGCATTTTGGTCTTCTAGACGCCAAAAGTTGAGGCTCCGTCAAGTATATCCTGATCTCTGAGACTTGTTACAGCCATCTCTACGAAAACTCAAAAACTAGGAAATAAACTGAAATCTCTTCTCTTTCCTGCAGCCTTGCCACTGCTACTCGCACTTCCTTAGAAATGCTCAGATCTACCACTGCTTGCCTCCAGATGTCCTTTTCCGATACTCACACTACCTACTACCTCAACTAGGCAACTCGCTCTACCTTCTAGAAGTCCTTCTCCGAAAACTGGCACACATATTGTTGCTCATGAAGCTTGCACTAGCTAACTGGAAAAACTACTACGACCTATTGCAACTGGAAATCTCAGATCTCCTATTGAAAATTAGATCTGGAAACCCTCTAAGAAATTCTTAAAACTACTCTTTTGTGTACTTTTCTCTTCCTGTCCCTACACAAAACCTTCGCTACAAAACTTCTGTGCTCAGATCTACTCAATGAATTAACTAGTCTACTCAGCAAAACCCTCTATCCGGAAAATCCATTGCCTACAAATTCTACTTCTGAGGCTATTCGAATTTTCCTCCACCTGGAACTGGAAATCGAACCCCATTGCCTCTTCAATTCGCACTTTTGGTTGGCCTGTGCAGATCTAGAGAAATTGTGCCCAGATCTCCCTCTAAAGCTACACAATTTATCTCCTCTCGCTTCTTAGCCTCTAATCTGATCTTCAATGCTCTGATACTATGTGAAAATTTCCTTGAAATTGCAACCACTGGAATTTATTCTCCTAACTGATTAGTAGTTTAATTATTTACATCAATTAACGAATAAATCACACTACAATTCTTCACAAAATAAATACATTGCGGAAAATAAACTGTAAGCTAAGAAAATATGCACACACAATATAAAATCAACACAATAATTTTTGGACTAATAGTCCTTGGAAAAACCCCATTGCCTCTTCAATTCGCACTTTTGGTTGGCCTGTGCAGATCTAGAGAAATTGTGCCCAGATCTCCCTCTAAAGCTACACAATATATCTCCTCTCGCTTCTTAGCCTCTAATCTGATCTTCAATGCTCTGATACTATGTGAAAATTTCCTTGAAATTGCAACCACTGGAATTTATTCTCCTAACTGATTAGTAGTTTAATTATTTACATCAATTAACGAATAAATCACACTACAATTCTTCACAAAATGAATACATTGCGGAAAATAAACTGTAAGCTAAGAAAATATGCACACACAATATAAAATCAACACAATAATTTTTGGACTAATAGTCCTTGGAAAAACCCCAAAGGGAAAAAAGGTGTCGCAGATGAGGGTTTGTTTTTATTATTATGCAGCAACAAAAATTGGAGTACAATATCTGGATGCCCAACTGGCAATCCTCCAGTAAACAATCAAGCCAAAATAATTAGGAGAAAAATTCCCCCTTTAGCCTGCTTGCACTACCTCTCTAGCTGCTCACACTGCTGGGCTGCGCAAGTTTGGGCGTCCCCTGAATCAGCCTCAAATTGGGTTGTCTAGCCTCCTCCTGCCTCTAGAAAAATTCGCACTCCCTTCCAGATGATCTTTCCAGCCTTTGGCGACTAGTACAAACCCTTCCCAGCAATTCGCTCAACTGGAACGGCTAACTTGCACAACCTGGACCACTTCTCTACTGAATATTTCAGCCTCCCTTTTCCTACATCTCCGGCACTGAAAAATTGTTGGGAAACTCCTTTGGAATTCTCTGAACTACTCCCTCTCTCTGATGTTGTTCCCCTGGCTCAACTCTTCCCTCATTGAATCTTTGCGCACTGGATAGGTCGATCTGCCAAGGAAATACACTCCCCTCTTGTATCTCTCTCCATCCCATCGACTTGCTCTTATAATCTCTCATTGGAGCTTCAACGACCATGATTAGATTCTCATCAACGGCTAAGATCATCTTAGACTCGATTTGTTTAAGTCTTTAGAGCATTCTTGATCTTCCTTAATTATTTCCCCTTAATTAATTAATTTTCCTAAGTTATTAGGCATTTTTTAATTATTGATCAAATAATTTAATTAAGGCGTTTCTCAAGCTTATCTCGTGAAACCTTTTATGGGTTTTGGAGATCTCAAGTTCCTTATTCTCTTAGACACAAATCAAGACTAGAACACCCATCCAATGCTACCAAAATCTAACACAGTATGGTTAAGGAAGCTCTTTGGATTGTTGTTGAGCAGGTTCTAGACACAACAGTGATATATTGCAACAACAAGAGTGGCATCCGTCTGGCAGAGAATCTTGTGTTCCATGACAAGTCCAAGCACATTGAGATTAGATATCACTTCATCCGAGACATGGTGCAAAAAGGAGACGTAAGACTCCATCGCATTTTGACTGATGAGCAGTTAGCATATATTCTTACCAAGGCTTTGCCGAAAGGAAAGTTCTTGGTCTTCGTAGAGTAGCTTGGACTGATGGATGTGACCCTCCCGGGCAAGGTGGATGTGACCCTCCTGAGCAAGGGTCCCCGCTAATCAAGGACACTGAGTTATGCTCTCCCCCCCTGTTTGAGTTCCCAAGGAGAGGTATTGATCCATATAGCTCCTATGGTTGAGGGATCTCTGCACAATAGGTGTGTGTGATCCCTACCCTTTGTGGTAGGTCAAGTATCTCCCCTATTATCACTATAGGGTGTATGTGATCCTTGTCTTCTATGACAAGTCGAGTATCCCCCCATATCAAGTCCAGCAGAATATACCCCAATTGGCATCCTACCCACAAGTTGGGATTGTTGGGATTGTCCCTCCCCATCTAGCCAATGGGTGAGGAGACATGGGTGTGTGTGATCCTTACCACTGGTAAGTCAGGTATCTCCCCCAAGTTAGAGAGGATGTAGGTGTTCTACCACTTGACTCTTGAGGGTCAAGGTTGGAAGATCAGTAGACAGTAAGATGGTTGTGCTCCTTACCTCACATGGTAAGTGGTATCTCGCCTATTGTTGGATATAGGGTGGTAGCCAAAACTACCCTATGATGCTTCTTCTTATTTAGATTCGAGAATGTTCAGCATATGAGCAGAGATGAGCAGGAACGAGGCATGATATGATGATGACAAGACATCTAACATGAGATTTATGCAGTCAAAAATTCCTCCCTAACTGAGAGGGAGTGTTGAAATTTGGCAGCTCAGGGAGAAATTGCCTCCATTGGGAAGCCTTCTTCATCCAAAGAAGCCCCTACTAGCCCTTGAAAGAATTTAAGTTGGTCAAGGAAAAATATTATTTTTGATGTGAAACCCACATGTGCACAAAAGTACAAGTTGGCCTAGACAAGGAAATTCGTCCTCCTCTAACACATATAAATAGACCTCATGTCACAACACTTGGAGGCATCATCACACATCACATCTTCTCTCTCTTGATTTGATCGGTTCGTACAGGTCTAAAATAGGAGGTTTGAGCTCACACGTGTGAAGGAAAGGAGGATATTTTTGTTTTGTGCATTGACTTTCTGTTGAGATAGCTTTTACTAACCTTTGACTTTTTTGACTTGGATCAATTTGACTTGGAAACTTGGAATTTATCTTTGTTTTTGGTAGGCCGAATTGATTGGGCAAGAGACCAAATTTTTCTGAGCAATTTGGCCAACGTTGACCGTAGTCCTGCAACTAGGGTTTTTGTAAGTTAAACATTGACTTTGACTGAATTCTTTTGGGCAAAATGTATGACCATTTTGACTTATTTTGACTAAGAGAAGGAGGCAGAATATTCTAGTTGGTTGACCGAATCTTTTGCAAGCACTTTAACTTTTCAACATTGACTGGTTAGGGTTGTTGTTGCTACTATTGACTTTGACCAAAATTGCAAGGTTGATTTGTTGACCAAAGTTGACTTCTTGGGCTTATTTGATTGTATATTGCATTGGTACTTGGGATAATCAAGGCTTTGACCTTTGACTCTTTGTTGATGAACTTGAACATTGTATCTCTCTACTAAACATTTGATGACAATCTAATAGAAGAAGAATTTTGAAAAGGTCTTTCCTTTGTCTTTGACCAAATATTATGTCTCTATTGTTCTTGGTTGTCTTTTGTTGTGCATTGGTTTATTGTTTTATCTACAATTGTTTATTGTTGCTGGAAGATTGAATTATATTGGATAAATTGATTGCTAATTGAAGAACAATTGATATAAGTGATTGTGTTAAGCATAGAACATTGGAAAATTAACAAGAAGAAGAAGAAAAATCTAAGCAAGATCAAATGCTTCCATTGCCACCACTTCGAGCAATATGCCACTAAGTGTCCTAATTAAAAAAGGGGTCCAGTAAGGTTCACGTGGCTGCATCAGCTAAGGTAAATGCGTTTACTTGTCAATTCGAGAAAGATTTCTCATTGATAGCTTGCATGGCAAGCTCAGTAGGTAGCACCATATGGTACTAGAGCATCCTTCCAAGTTCCACATGACCGGGAACAAGGAGTATTTCAGCCAACTGAAGGAGAAAAGCATGGAATTTCATATTGAGCTAGGATATGATGGCAAGTACATAACTAGGGGAGTAGATATTATCAGTTTTGAGAGGGAGTATGGTAGCTCTCTCCATCTCAAGGATGTCCTCTATGTTCCAGGCCTTAAGAAGAACCTTGTTTCTATTGCTACCCTAGAGGACAAGGGATATGATGTCATCTTCAACAAAGGTAAGGCCTACCTCAAGCACTTAGCTTCTGGATCCATGAAGCAGATTGGTGTGAGGATGAAGAATCTCTACACGCTGCAAGTTGAGTCATGCGCAGCCTTGAGTACCAAGGCAGGAAGTGAGCAGAGCAAAGACATGGGGGAGATTTGGCATAAACGCATGGGGCATCCGCATCATGGGGCGCTAAAAATCCTTCAGCAGATAGCCACAAGACTACCACAGTGTGCATTTGACCAGCATGATGTGTGCAACCGCTGCACACTTATCAAGTATGCCAAGTCATCTTTTCAAGGCCGAGGCAACGGAGCAGCCAAAGGGATTTTGGAGTTGGTACATTCAGACGTATGTGGGCCCTTCTCTTCTTTATGAGGAAGAAGGAGAAGGTATTTTACAAGTTCATTGAGTTTAAGGCCTTGGTAGAAAACCAAACCGGGAAAAACATCAAAGCATTTAAGAGTGACAATAGTGGGGAATATGTCTCCAATGCCTTCAAGGACGTTACTAAAGAGGGCATTAGGAGAGAGCTTACAACACCTCATAACCCTTGGGAAAATGGGGTGGATGAGAGGAAGAACCGCAGCATAGTTGGAGCGGCCAAGGCCATGTTGCATGACCAATGGCTACCCACGTTCTTGTGGATAGAGGCATGCAACACTGCAGTATTTTTGCAAAATAGGAGTCCACATGGAGTGCTTGGACAAGTTACACTGGAGGGAGGCTTTCACAAGCAAGAACCCTGATGCTTCTCACTTCCTCATCTTTGGGACAAAAGTTTACTGCCATCTGTCCAAAGAGCAGGAAGAAGTTGGAGCCCACAGATGAAAAGGGAATTTTCATGGGTTACAATGAAACATCTTCGACGTATAGGGTGTATATACCATCACTCAAGTAGGCGGAAGTGTGATTTGAGAAGGATAGAGCTCTGAGGGAGTCCTTAGAGCGAGAATAGGTTGGAGTACCTAAGGAGGAGCTACTCGCTCCCAAGCAAGAGCCTTAGCCAGTATCACAGATTAAGTCACAGCCAGGTGGCAAGTGGACCGCGCAGCAGGATGACTAGGAGACACTGCAAGATGAGGAGGAGAGACCAAGATGAGTGGAGGCAGCCACTCAATTAGTGACTCCCGGCACAGAGAGGAAGAGAACCAAGTGTGCCAAGAGGTTGATTCAAGAGGCCCAGGAGTGATTTGAGACTCCTAGCTCTATGTTCAAGCAGAGCAAGTAGCCATAGAGGTACACCAAATATATGGCACTGATGACTGAGTTGTTGGACATAGAGCCTTCCTGTTATGAGGAGGCAGCCTCTCAACAGGTTTGGCGGGATGCCATGGTGGAGGAATATTCCTCCATCATGAAGAACAACGTCTAGGAGATTAAAGAACGATTTCTAGGAGATTGTGCCACAGCCAAAGGCAAAACCAGTAGTAGGCTAACACTAGGTGTACAAGGTGAAGCATGAAGCAGATGGAAATGTGGATAAGTACAAGGTCAAGTTTGCGGCCAAGGGCTTCTTGCAGGTTGAGGGCATCAACCGTGATGAGACATTTGCTCCACTGGCACATTATTCATCCATCATGACGATTATGGCACTTGCAACCTAGATGGGGAGGAAGATCCACCAGATGGATGTGAAGACAACATTCCTCAACCGGGTGGTTGAGGAAGAGATTTATATGGAGCAACCAGAGGTGTTTGAGACCTTTAGCAGAGACACTCATGTTTGTTTGTTGAAGAGAGCTCTTTATGGGCTCAAACAGGAACCGAGAGCATGTTACACTCGCATTAATAGCTACCTTCAGGGATTGGGCTTCACTAAGAGTGAGGCGAATGCCAACTTGTACTACATCATGGTTAGAGGGCTTCTGCTCATTCTAGTGCTCTATGTTGACGATCTTATATTGACTGGAGTAGACAGCTTGATCCAATATTGCAAGGTAGATCTTTCAAGAGAGTTTGAGATGAAGGATATAGGATTTATGCACTATTTCCTTGGGCTAGAGGTATGGCAGGGTGATCGGGAAATCTTCTTGGGGCAAGGGAAGTACACAACAGAGATCCTCACGAGATTTCATATGCAAGATTGCAGACCCATGACCACGTCTCTAGTCACAATTTAACGAAAGGTGGACGCTAGCAGAGAAAAGTGAGTAGATGCTACATTGTACAGGCAGCTCATTAGGTCGTTGATGTACTTAGTCAATGTTGAAGGAAATGTAACTAGGTTCAGTCTTCATAAATGTACTTTTGATATTTGTATTTATTCAAGAAGACAAATATTTTTTTTATAATATATGTCAATGAGTTTCTTGCTCATTAAAGTAGGTCTAGCACATGTCAAAGTGTTATAAGTGAGTCAAAAAGTCAAAAGAATTATGTTGAAGACCTTAAGGGTATGTTACATTACGTATATTTATGTATAAAAGTCAAAGAAGACACCTCCAAGCAAAGTCAAGTATCCTCCTAGCAAAGACACCATCAAAAGAAGCAATGGCACCATTAAAAGCACCTATTGCAGCAAAGAAAGTCAAGTCGGCCTCAAAACAGCAAGTCAGCCTACAAGTCAGCCTAAAGGAGGGACAATCCTCCATATATAGAGGTTGTCCACTCCTCTAAAGATAGCGAAGATCTCTGGAATTAGCGAAGGTACAAAGCCAAATAAGGGGTAATAAGAAGACAAGAAAGCCATCTCCAAGGTAGTGAAGAAAGAAGGAAGCAAACTGACGTGTTAAAGGGCTAGTTACAGCCACACGTGCGAAGAAGGAAGAGTTGTCACTGTGGCTATGACAGCAGTAACCTACACTCAACCAAATCTCATTGATTAGGGTTGAAACTATGCCTACTAGGCCTCTCACTCAATCGTGGAAGAAGGCTATACAAGCGAAGGGAGAAAGAGAAGTTAGACATAGTTTTTTAGGAGATCCCTCACACGTGCGAGGAACTAGGGTTGCATTATTGTTGTTCCAAGTATGCAATATTTGTCAAAGAGAAGAAGGCTCGGTTGGGAGACAACAAGGTCATCTCCTTAAGTTAGAAAGGCTCCATCACAAGCAAAGGAAGAAAAGGTCAAGCAACATTCTAGAGTGTACAATAGAAAGTCTCTACAATTGCCGTAAGAAGTGCCAAAGGAAGAAAGACTAAGTGCTAGAAGGAGGAGGACGAAGTGCTACAAGAAGAAGTAATCTTGAAAGGGATTGACTTGTGCTTGGAGAATATTCTTGTCAAGGGTCTAGGGTTTTGCATTGGTCAATAAGAAGCTTCAATAAGAGAAACTTACTAAAGGGTTTTCCTCTCAAGAGATTAGAGGTTTTGGCCCTAGCAGAGAGCCAACATCTTGTGTTCTTGTTTTATGTTTTAATAGCAATTTGATGAAGCACACACACATGCATTAATAAGCAAAGAAGAAGATTAAGCTAACAAGAAAAGTAAAAAGACATCACAAATTGTTATCTAGTCCCGAAGAATCGCTCTACACCTAATTGCCCTAGATTCTTCAACATGGTATTAGAGCTAAGGTGACACATCAAAGAAAGGGCAACTCAAGAACACTCATCAAGGAAATGCATCTACAAGGTTGAAGCATCAAGCCAAATGTACTCAAAAAAAAGAAGGCCTACCATCTACCATTCATCAAGGAAGACTACATAACAAGAATAAGAGCCTTACACAAAGGCACCTACAAAGGAGAGCAGATCAAAAAGGGACCTACATCATCTACAAGTTACCAAGCAAATATCTTCATCAAGCAAGTCCACTTGGAGAAGGCAACTTGAAGATCATCAAGATGCTAGGAAGGCAAGCCATCAAGTCTTCAAGGAGGAAGCAAATCCATTACATCTCAAAATAAATCTATCAAGTATATGTCCACTTTTGAATATACATCAATGTCTTTTGCAAGGAAAGCAACAAATTGGTAGGTACCAATAACTTTCTTGCATGGAAGAAGAGGACCGATTTACTTCTCAAGGAGAATGAACTCCTAGAACATGTCAAAGGGAATATCACTATCCCTACTAAGGAACAAACCCAAGCCTTAGCCAAGTACAATAAGGATGAGACAAGAGCTCAAAGAATTCTAATAGAATTTATCAAGGACTTTCTCATTCCTTATGTCTCCAAATTTGAAATATCAAAAGAAATTTATGATAAGCTAGTAGAGCTATTCTCGATATCCACAGCCGGAGAAGTGATATCTCTAAGAAATGAATTGTACAAAATGAAGATATCAAAGGAAGGAATAGCTCTCTTCTTCATGAAGATCTCGGAGATGAGGGATCAAGTTCAAGAGCTTGGGGAAGTCATGTCTAACAAAGAAATGACAACTGTAATACTCAATGCTCTACCTAAGGATTGGGGCAACTTCACATCAAGCATATATACCAACAAGGAAGCAACCACACTCAGTGAAACGTGGTCTTTGTGCAAGACAGAGGAAACCAGACTTCAAGCAAAGGAAGATGTGGGATCAAAGGAGCAAGCATTTGCTACCATGGCCAAGAGAAAGGGAAAATTTGGCAAATTTGATCCACAAAGAACAAATAACAAAGATATGTCCAAAATCCAATGCTATGGATGTCAAGAATATGGACACTACAAAAGGAATTGTCCTAAGCTTAATAAGGACAACAACAACAAAAGAAAGAGGGAAGGAGCTCACATGACTCAAGAGGTGAAAGAAGAAGAAAAGAAGCAAAAGAAGGAAGATCCTCCGGATCTCTACCATGACTAAGTCAAACTCTTTACTTCAAGTCTTATTTCAAAGTTTTGAGTAGGATAGGAGCATGTAGGAATAAAATAAAATTGCATGGCTAGAAACATCTTCTAGAATCTAGAAGCATGAAGTACATAGAGTTCTAAATACTCATGAAGAAGTAGCATTTATAATGAGAATAAAATGCATGGGTAGAAATATCTTCTAGAATATAGGAGCATGGTAGATATAGCTCAAGATATTCATGTAGAAGGAGCATACCTAGTATAGGACCTCATCCACAATGAAAGAAAAATTGATCATGATTAAGAATCTTGGAAGACCTCCGTCATCAAAAGGAAAAAAACATTTGCAAGGCAAGGGTCTTTAAGATCCTATGATGGAATCTTCAAAAGAAGGTTCACGAACCAAATCAGATGTCTCATTGGGAATCCCATTCATGGGATTCAAGAAAAGGATGATATGCAGGCAAGCTAAGATGAAGCAAGAAGGGCCACACCAAGGACAACCAAATGAAGCTAAGATGATCAAAGGAGAATCAAGATGAGGCATGTATGCATCAAAGTTTAGTCATGTTATCATTTGTATATTATTGAGTTGCGGGGATAGTTCTATAACATGATCAAATATGAAAGAATCTATTTCACCAAGAACATGCTCGAAGGCATGTACTACATTGCAATGAAGGTCAACAAAAGGATATGCTCACATAAGGAGTATAAGATTGTTGACTAAGAAGCAAGAAGAAATATGCAATGAAGAAGCGCTATCACAAGGAGCATAAGGTGGTTGATCAATCTATCTAAGAAGAAGCAAATGAAGAAAGAGATCAAGCATGTGAAAAACACCATGATCACCGAGAATCAATATCTAACTAGATACTTTGAAGATATCTCCTGAAAGAAGGCATGACAACTCTAACAAAGGAAGGAAGGACCCTTGACACCTATGAAGGCCTTGGTGATATAAAAGATGCAGATAATTGATTCTACTCTACAAAGATGTCGTAATGAAGAAGCCATCCAGCAAAAGAAAAAGCAATGTTGAAGCAATATCAGGATGAAGTCATTATGGGCTACTAGGTCGAAGCATGTAAACAAGCAAGTACAACGAAGCATCCATGAGAAGAGTATTCTGAAGCATGGACGGATGACAAAGGAGTAGCCAAATGACAAGAAAACCTTATGTATGGCAAGAAAGCCACTTTCCACGAAGGAAGCAATGACATGACAAACCAGGAAGGAAAGTGATCAAAGGATGATGCCCTACCTAGAAGAAGTTCGAACAAAGACTTCAAGGCATCAAAGAAAGGAAAGAAATCAAGCAACTAAAGGACCCACAAAGAAGAAGTTGTTGATGAATGAAAGAGTCCCTAGTTAAGAGGGAGCTCTGACAAGTCCCTGATCAAGAGGGAGTTTTGGATCACCCCTAATTACAAAGGAGTGACAATTGTGTTTTTCTATTTCATGGGTCATGCACTAGACCAGGACTAACAGCCATAAGTCTAGATGAAGGCCATGAATGGAAATGTAGACACAAGATAGACACAACATTTTTGTCTTCACTTGGGAAGAAAGAATGGGAGGATTGGGTAATCATCTGGCATCTGATACTCTTTGAGGATGTGTAGGGCATCCAACACAAGAGGAGGCAAGAGGACCGATATTCTTTGAGGGTTGGGAACCCAAGACAAGAATAATCCTAGAAGGTCATACTCAATGAACACCTGGGTGGGTATGTACCTTGAAAGACAATGATTAAGGTGTTTATAAGTCATTGGTCTCGCCAACATTGTGCTTTGATCTATTGAGAGATAGAGTTGTCAGTCAAGGCCTTGTTGTGGAAACAATGTTGGTTATTATGATGCTATAACAGATGGATTGCAAATACAGTTTCTCTTATGTGAATTCTTCAAGATTGATAATAGCCAAGCACCTTGTAATGTTGTATGAATACCTCCCTAGTTAAGAAGGAGTGTTGAAGGAAATGTAACTAGGTTTGGTCTTCATAAATGTGCTTTTGATATTTGTATTTATTCAAGAAGAGAAGTATTATTTTTATAATATATGTCAATGAGTTTCTTGCTCATTGAAGTAGGTCTAGCACATGTCAAAGAGTTATAAGTGAGTCAAAGAGTCAAAAGAATTATGTTGAAGACCTTAAGGGTATGTTAAATTATGTATATTTATGTATAAAAGTCAAAGAAGACACCTCCAAGCAAAGTCAAGTCTCCTCCTAGCAAAGACACCATCAAAAGAAGCAATGGCACCATTAAAAGCACCTATCACAGCAAAGAAAGTCTGTCAACCTAAAGGAGGGACAGTCCTCTATATATAGAGGTTGTCCACTCCTCTAAAGATAGCAAAGATCATCTCTGAAATTAGCAAAGGTAGAAAGCCAAGTAAGGGGTAATAAGAAGACAAGAAAAGAGTCTCCAAGGCAGCGAAGAAAGAAGGAAGCAAACTAAAGTGTTAAAGAGCAGTTACAGCCACATGTGCAAAGAAAGAAGAGATGTCTCTGCGGCTATGACAGCAATAACCTATAGTTAACCGAATCTCATTGATTATGTTTGAAACTATGCCTACTAGGCCTCTCACTCAATCGTGGAAAAAGGCTATACAAGCGAAGGGAGAAAGAGAAGTTTGACATAGTTTTTGAGGAGATTCCCTCACACGTCCGAGGAACTAGGGCTGCATTACTGTTGTTCCAAGTATGCAATATTTGTAAAAGAGAAGACGGCTCGGTTGGGAGACAACAAGGTCATCTCCTTAAGTTAGAAAGGCTCCATCACAAGCGAAGGAATAAAAGGTCAAGGAACATTCTAGAGTGTACAATAGAAGGTCTCTACAGTTGTCGGAAGAAGTGTTGAAGGAAGAAAGACTAAGCGCTAGAAGGAGGAGGACGAAGTGCTGCAAGAAGTAGTAATCTTGAAAGCGCTTGAATTGTGCTTGGAGGATATTCTTGTCAAGGGTCTAGGGTTTGGCATTGGTCAATAAGAAGCTTCAATAAGAGAAACTTACTAAAGGTTTCCTCTCAAGAGAAGAGAGGTTCTGGCCCTGGCAGAGAGCCAACATCTTGTGCTCTTGTTTTATGTTTTGATAGCAGTTCGATGAAGCACACACACATGCATTAATAAGCAAAGAAGGAGATTAAGTTAACAAGAAAAGTAAAAAGACATCACAAATTGTTATCTAGTCCCGAAGAATCACTCTACACCTAATTGCCCTAGATTCTTCAACAGTCAACACACGGCTTGACATATGTTTTGCAATGAACCAGTTGAGCCAGTTTATGATGGATCCTATCAGAGTTCACTAGGTTACTGCAAAGCATGTTTTGAGATATCTCAAAGGCACGACAAATTATGAATTATGGTACAAACAGGTTGATGGAGTGAGGCTTAAGGGCTTCACAGATGCAGATTGGGTAGGAAGCTCCACAAATCATAAGAGTACTTCAAATTGCGTCTTCAGCATTAGGTCAGCAGTTGTTTCCTGGTTCAGCGCGAAGCAAAGATCAGTTAAACTCAATGCAACAGAGGTCGAATACATGACTACCAATTTCGCAGCATGTGAAGCTAAATGGATGAAGAAGTTGCTAATGGGACAGGCATGGGATGGAGCCCACTTTGATACATTGTGACAACCAGAGTTGCATTAAGCTCTCTAAGAATCCAGTATTTCATGATCGCTACAAGCATATCGTGATCAGGTATCATCATCTCAAGGACTATGTGCAAAAAGGGATAGTGAAGCTACCGCACATTCCAACAGAGGAGCAAATAGCAGATATATTGACCAAAGTATTGGCAAGAAGTTGTTTCACCTATTTTAGAGATAAGTTGGGAGTTGTACAGAATCCCTTCCTCACTAAGAGGGACTGTTGAAATGTAGCGAGTGAAGGTCTTTTGGCTTGTACCTTAGCCAGTGAAGACCTCAAGTTTGTATTTCTCTAGCATGAGTGTGAGCTCATGAGATAGACTTCAGTTACAATGAGTTTATTTCCAGTTTATTAGAATGATCATCAAGATTGTATGTGTAGTGTTGGAGCTTCAGTTACATGAAGTCTTCTTCAGTTTGACTACAGGAAGAGGTGGTGGTTACAAGTTCAGTTCGAACGAGTTGAATCTTCAGTGTTGATTGAAGAGAGAACGAGTAAAACTCTTAGTTAACTAGCAATCACAACTCGAACTTCTAAATTGCACTGGACCTTCTTGCATGCTCGAATTCTATCTATAAAGAGGAGGACGAAGGCACAAGATCAATCATTCTTTGTGCATGTGCTCGCAAAATTGAGGAGCCAATGCACAAGGAAATAGGAGGCGGGATCAGGGATTCTCAGGGCAAGTCAAAGCTATTCAGCAGGAGAACAATTGTGTTCTCAGAGACAATTGCTAGCCAAAGCAGCAACGTGAAATGTAATAGATCCAACTGCTCAAGAACAATCAATAAAATACCACAACAAAGAAAGCAGGCTTTCCCTTTTGGGTTTCCTAGGTAAATCAAGCATGTCAATTTGTGTGCCTATGTTTTTATCTCTGGTGTTTTTTCCGCTGCATATAGATTGTTAAGAAACTTTGTATCTTGGTGAAGGTAAATTTGGTTTCAGTTTTCAAGTTGCCTCGTTTTCAGTAATTCATCTAAGTAGTTGTAGAGTTTCAAGAAAATTAACAGGGGATTGGTGAGAAACACAGCCAATAGCCATCATTAAACCTTGTGGCCTCATATCCCAGCTTGAGGGTGTATTCTATGGCATATTCCTGTGTTTGGGGGATGAATCACACCTCTGCAACTGATGTGGACCTTGGTGGAAACATTCACAATAAAAGTTAGGTGTTTGTGCTCTCAATGTGTTTATTTCTGTGTTCTTATTTCTATCAAATGATTCCAATAAATCTGTTGTTATGTGAATTCTGTTAAAGAAATGTTTTCCCATGATAGAAAGGCTGTTAATAATCATTACTGTAAATCTGGGCGGAATTTCTATTATGAATTATGTCTATGGGTGGAAATGAGTTGAAAGGGTGGTGTATGGCTAAAGGCTGCTTGATAATAGCAATCATTTCATGACATATAATTAACCAATGAAGTTTAGATGCTGCCAATGGTACATGTGTCATCTGCGGTTTGCAAGTTATTCAAATGTTGAGCTTTTAGAGTAACGTTTCCCCTGCTCAAGCAATTCAGAAGAAACCACATATCAGAACTCCTCACACATACACACAGGCATACTATTGAATGTTGACAAAGGTTGATTAATTGTAACTTTATAAGTGGGAGCAAGGTAATGAGCTATAACAATTATGGTCCCTCAAGACAACCAAGGAAGAACACTCAACTTGCATCATAAGGCAGAATAAGGAGATAAAAAAACATACTTCCATTTCCAATAGATAATATATAGATAATAGATAGGTAGACATCTTTCTACTGCCACGCATTCTATTCTACTAGTATAGCCTTATATGTTTTAAGGATCTAAAAAGCTCAATCATCGTAATAAAAAACTCAGTCAAAGTGATCCAGACTTGGGATTCAAGTCATCTGATAGTTTCATCATTCTGAATCAGCAGTTTGATTTCTGAAAAAAGCAGAATTAGCAGTTAAGAGTGACATATTTTGTCCGCGAGGTTATTCCATGTATGACATCAGACGTTTGAACTTATCATCAAGCAGTCAAATTAGAATTGGACCAACCTCCTTGACCATTGCTGATAAGCTTCAGATATTAGTGCAACGTACCAAATTGCCTCCAAGAGCGTGAAACAGCAGCAAAATGAGCAATATCAGCAGGTGCCTCTAAATATTGAAGCACGTTTCTTGCCATGTCGGCATTTAATCGCTGCAAGAAATCATTGCTCTCCTCCATGGGTGGATCCTCATCAAGCTCCATCTGATCTGAACAATGATAAATCTTTCAGTATTATCTGCACTATCAAGAAAGAGCACTAAACATCGCATTGCACACTTCAAACATAGCATACATTCGTTCAAAAATTATCACATATGATCAATCAGAAGAGTCAGTGGATATACATGCACAATTTAAGCATCGAAAAGTACAAAAGCGGAACGCCCATTTGGGGGAAGTGGAACACTCACAAACAGTCTTCAAATAGTCTTCTGTAAGCAAAATTGAGATATGATATGGATAATCGTCTATATTTAGGAAGCGTGAAATGAGTAAGACTGCCCGAACATGTCAAGCAGGTTGCAATCAAGTGGTTAAAACAAAGCAATTTTGCTGCTCAGACCCAGTTTCAAACTTCAAACATCCTAAGACATTATTGCGGCCAACAGAGAGAACTGTTGAATCTAAAACAAGGTGCAAATCCTGAACTTTGATAGCCCATGGATGCAGCATATGTCAATGGATGAGGCCAGGTGCAAGTTCTGCTTGAATTTAAAGGAATAGATACGCTACGGCTGTGGCATGAACCTGCCTTTTCACAAAGAGCTATTTACCAACCAAAAAAGGCAAAAAGGAACAATGTACCCAGCATGCAACCTAGTGGTTTGTAGTGAGTCATATCTTGCAAGGGCATTAGTAGTGAGTCATGTCTTGCAAGGGCATTAGTAGTGAGTCATGTCTTGCAAGGGCATCGGTTCAGAACCCGATATAAAAAGCACTGTACAAAGACAGTGCCCCTGATCCTGTTATAAATTACCATATCAATCGAGACAAAAGGTAGCCATCCATAGGGGCAACAATTTCAGAGACACTGCCGATGATCCCGTTATATCCTAAAATATCAATCGAGAAAAACAGTAGCCATCCTTGGGGACAACGATTTTGTCGATTTGATAACACATCTGACATTGGCCATGGAGCAACGATGTACAACAAACCGTGTTGAAACAAAAATGGGGCAATCAGCTATTCAATGGCCATGATAAATCATTCCAAAGCCAATTTGGCCGCAGCTAGCCTTTCCACCTGGACAGTTAAGAAATGGAAATTATCTAATATTCTGTTTGAATTATGAGAAGAGATAGATTAAATTATGTTGAAGTTCGAATTTCAAATTTGACTATAAGTGAAGAGGTCCTATTTCTGTTATTCTTGAAACTTTAATTCTGAATTTCAACCCAGAATTACAAACCCCGATGATATGCCCTAAATTGCAAGAGGCCAATCAAACCAGCAACAATGGAATCCACATAATTCCATTAATGCGTCGGGAATGGGCAATAGCAGGAAAATCAGAATGAAAAAGCAACAATAGCCATTCAAAATTCAAATAAACCCTCTCCAAAAAAACCGAAAGCTTACCTTCGGAATCTGGAAATGGAAATCCGTAGCAGCAGGAAAGCAATTAGATTATCAAAACCCCTGCTATTATTCGGACGTAGCCTTCATCATCTGTCATTCTTTGAAAGACCTGGCGTCCATCGCATTGGCTTTGAAGGCTGCTACCCCAACGCTGCAGATAAGAACAAGGGAATTGTTACTGTTATTGGCAAGTACATCAGTTTTTGTAATTAACAGTACCAAGCATCATATAAAAAAAACACATGTTTTAAAGCATTTATATGAGGTTGGGGTTTCCAGTGTTTGACATCGACTTTTAAGAAGCCATTGCAATGTATAAAATGAATTCCCTGTGAGCTCACTAACTAGGATATTACTTAAAAAGTTTTAACTCAATTGTTATTATTATTACATTCAATTTTTCAAGGTTATTAGCTATTATTTGTGGTAGGTAGTTCATTTGTGATTCACGTAGGGATTTTGATAAATGGCTTAATATCTCATCAATTTCAATGAGAACAAATGATAATGTGATTAATTATTATTTTTCGTTATTATAATAAAATTTTAGCTTTTATTTTTAGTTTACATGGCCACATGAAGATAGGTGAATAATTAGAGATTTTATAGTCATAAAAGCTACTTTCAAATATCACAAAATATCTATATCACATGCTTTTTAGACATATGGATGCAATGAAGACTCCTATATTGCATACAAATTTATTTAGGTTGTATTCTAGGTTACTAAAAACTTTAGTGGCCAAATGAGTTTGAATTTTATGTATATCTTTTGTAGTGTGTTGACATTACATGAGTGTTAGTGAACATAAACTTGATTTCAATCTCGTTAGTTTGGTCTCCCATAGATGCCCTTAAGTTGAAGAGTGTTAAGCTTAATCATATAAGAAAAGTGGTCTTTTATGAAGAAAATGTGTTAAGGTTTCCTTTTAAAAAAGATGGCATCGTGGAGTAATATTATCATCTTAATTTGGTCACTTATTAGCAATTTGAGCATTTACCCATTTTTGTTGGTCTTTCCTCGTCCAAACTGCTTTATGTGGCCATCAATACAACCCTTAACTCATATTAACTTAAAGTTTTTTCCAAAAAAAACTTAAGTTGCTTCTCATTTGTGGATTCCCTTATGTGGGGTGAATATGGTGAAGCCATTTATACTTTTCTTGCGTGTCATTTTTTAGCCTATGTCGGATGAATATGGTGACGCCACTTACACTTCTCTTCTTTAGCCTCTACTAAGAAAATTTATCTTTTTCAAAACCACCTTTCTCCCATATAAATTGGAGCTAAAGTGGGGAGAGAAGGGACCCTCAATATTTGGTAAGATTGTAGAATTGAGGCTTCTGTGATCCATCATAGTTATAAGAAGAATTTCGGCGTAAATCACATAAAGAAAGACCTTTGTCGACGGGTTTGGAACCAACTAGTGTGGTTCATCATCAGGACAAGTTGAAGAGACAGATCTAGTCTAGCGTGTTAAATAGTTCGAGCAGAGATTCCAACAGCTAAAAAAGATTAACCGCTAATTTTTTACCCAAGAACCCTGTTAAATTATTATTATTCTTACCGTTATTATAATTCTTACTATTTATTATTTTATTTGTGGAAATAAGTTAAACTCAGTAAAAGATAAAATAAAATAAAAAATATAAATAATAATATTTATTTATTTAAATTATTAATTAAAATAAATATATATAAATATCTTATAACTAATATTCCTTAATATTATTATTATATTTAATGGAAACAAGATAAATTACTTAAATAAATACCATACTTATTTAAGGTTCGTTTAAAAATTAGTTTATTAAACTATTATTAATTATATATATATACATATTTATATAAATAATTACTAATAGTAATATATAAGTTAAATTTAATAAAAGATATGTAAAAAAAGTTAATATAATAAAAAGAGAAAAGAGTTAGTATATAATAATAATATATAATATTAAATTATAATAATGTATAATAATAATTATATAATATTGTTAGAATTGAGGGCTTTCTGTGATCCATCATATTGTAAGAAGAGTTTAGGCGTAAATCACATAACAAAGATCATTGTCGACGCGTTTCCAACCAACTAGTGTGGTTCATCGTCAGGACAAGCTGAAGACACAAATCAGGCTTAGCGTGTTAAATAGACTGAGCAGAGACTCCAACGGCTACTTTAACGGCTAATTTGGACTCTAGGGTCCAGGTCAAAGTTATATAAATAAATTTAATATTATTATTATTATTATTATTATTATTATTATTATTATATTAAGATCTAATAAAATATTATTCTATCTCTATAAATAAATAAGTTAAGTGCAAGAAGAGTGAGTAAATCCTGACCCTATTAATTTCGGACCTCAAAAGCGCAAGACTGGCTTTTACGAACACTCCATGATTAGAAGGAGTGTGGCCTCCTCTATATATACCATGTCTGTATAGAGGAGGCCAAGGTTATTGCCAAGGTGGCTCAGTTTCATCATCCTAAGTTAAGGGAAGCTCAGTTCCATCATCGTAAGTTAAGGGAAGCTTTAGAAATTGAGAAAAGGTCTATCAATCTCAACAGAGATGATGGCTGGAAGGTAAGTAGGTGTTGGGTCCCCACCCTGTCTTCTTAGTGTTTCTTCCCCCCGCCCCCTTGGTTCTTCTGTTATTCTTGCTTCGTGCCCCTGATTCAGTCTGATTCTTCCTCTTCCGTCTTGAGCTAAGGTTTCCTTTAGATTTTCTCTCCTTTGTTTCTTTGGTGCTCTTCCTGGTTGATTCCTTTCCATTGTGTTCGTTTAGTATATTCTCCTCTATTTATATATAAAAGGATATAGCTGTCACTGGTATATTCCCCTTAATGGGCTTATGAGCATTATTATTAATTGTCTACTTAAATTATGGTATATGCTAATAAAGATATATATATAAAAATTTCAGTTATTATTCTAAATTTGATTATATGATTTCTTGGCATTAAAGGGGGACCTTCACCAGCTTGGTTAGGTAATTATTTCGTAGTTAATTATTATTAGTCTAGGTTCTAATTTATTCATTTTATTTACATTGATATTTATATTTTCTCTTTACTACATTTTATTATTTCTTATTCACATTCATAGGGCCATTACTATTACGTAGTTAATTATTATTTATTATAGGTGCTAATTCTGTTTATCTTATTTGCTTTGATATTTATACTCTTATTTTTATTACATTTTATTACTTTTATCTAATCATCTCTTTAAATTAACAATAAATAAATATAGTAGGTATAGATATCTTTAACAATTTGTCATTAGGTTTATATTAAAACAATATATATATATATATATATATATAGTAATCTAGTTAATAAACTATCTAATTAATTTTTCAAGCTAACTATTGGAGTTTCATAATAGTATTACTAATTAACAAATTTACAGCAGAAAATTATAAACAATTTTAACTTTTTAAAATTACCTTAAGGATTAGTAATCTCTTAGTTTACCTTAAATTTATATATGAATAATTTAAATTATATATTTATAATATTATTTCAACCGATTATTAGATTAATTTTGACTAAGTAAATATATTATTAAATAATTCATTTTTAGTTATATGATAACCGTTGGAATTAATGCTATTGCACCTAACTTATTTATTTATAGAAATAGAATAATATATTATTAGATCTTAATATTATAAAAATAAAAATAATAATAATAATATTGAATTTATTTATATAACTTTGACCTGGACCCTAGAGTCCAAATTAGCCGTTAAAGTAGCCGTTATAGCCGTTATGTAGTCGTTGGAGTCTCTGCTCAGTCTATTTAACATGTTAAGCCTGATATGTGTCTTCAACTTGTCCTGACGATGAACCACACTAGTTGGTTCGAAACGCGTCGACAATGATCTTTTTTATGTGATTACGCCGAAGCTCTTCTTACAAATAAAAATTGTTGTGTGGTCATTCACAGCAGCTACTCTTAACACTCAGCCCTATTAAACACTCAAAACAAAATAACACACAAGAATCAAACTAGCAACACACAAAAGATAAAATGGCATGGTGGAAAAGGAAGAGAGCCATCATGCAGTCTCCATACTCATGTAATTCTCTCTTTTTCAAATAATTTAATAATACATTTAAATAAATGAGTAAATGGTCTTAAGATAGTGCATCTATCTTAGAACCACTTCGCTGAGACAATTTTTCAACTTACACACTAATTTAGGAGAGCTAGTTGGAGAGAATCTCTCCTCCTAACTAAACTCCTTAGTTTAAGAAACTAACTCATGATTTAATTTAATTAATTAATTTATTTGGATTTATAATTGTTTTTAAGAGAGTGAGGCTAACACCAAAATGAATTTGAAAATCAACTATCGAGAAGTGAACTAATAGAAGTTCCATTTTGATCATAATGGAAAATACTAAGGAAATAAGGACTATGCATGAAGGATTAATTGTTGCAATTTCCACGAGTGTGTACACTATAACAAACTCAAATGCATTTGTGAAACTCTCCTGTAGTAAACTAGCATGAGATTTATGATTTGGCTTGTATAGCCTATTTGGAAATACTTTTAAAATTTTAAACTAAATTGCAAACAATAATCTAATATAAATATGAAACTCTCCCATATAAATCTAATCTAATCGATGCTCACAATTACAAAAAGAAGAGAAATATAGTTTTGGGAGTGCTACCCATTTGAAATATGAACCACTTCTTTTACCAAGATTCCACATCAATTAAATGAAACAATCAACATGGAAACCAAAACATGAGCAAGAACGCAATGCTTCCATGTGACAATGTTGTCTTAACCTTCCAGCTTTAAATGCAAATACCTCCAGCCACTCATGCATTTCTTTTCTGATACCACCTCTGCATCTGTCAACACCTTCAATGGACCACTCCTCCATTATTGATTGTTGATTATTAAGTGAGCCTATGAATAAGGAGGATGATTCAGACAAATGATTAAACTTGAGGGGTATGAAGGCATGCCAACGGGACAGTTGTGTTAAGGCTATTAGCTGGTAATCATTAGATTATAATGGTAGTATTGGAATACAAGTCTCATCGCTAACTCCAGCCTTTCGAATTTTAGTGTTTGGAATCGATTTGTAGTAGTCTCACCTATGTTGTAGAAATCTACAAGAAACAATTCATGAGGTTCAGAATGAGAAAGGGAAATTTTCTCCTCTGTAAAGGATTGTGTACATGTTAGTGGGCAATGAAAAAATAGCATCAAACAATAATTGAGTGGAACATGGCCCACCGGTCTCAAACACATTATCCAATTATACATATGTAATGGTTACACAATACAAATGTAGTCAATTAAAATTAAAATAAATAAATTTAAA
>APFE030899617.1:113726-138500 GCA_000404065.3 Pinus taeda
ATATAATACATAATAATTATATAAAAAAAAAAGAT
Organism: Pinus taeda; assembly: GCA_000404065.3. Lineage (NCBI taxonomy): Eukaryota > Viridiplantae > Streptophyta > Pinopsida > Pinales > Pinaceae > Pinus > Pinus taeda. The sequence continues at coordinate 113,762 of APFE030899617.1, forward strand.
GGAGGAGGAACTGAAAAAATCCAATAGAAAAACCCAGATCAAGAAGGAAAAGGAAGACAGGAAGGTACCCGGGGAACAACGAAAACGTAAAAGATACTAAGACGAAAGGGCAGGGATCCAAGATCTACTGATCTTCCAGCCATCATCTTTGTTGAGATTGATAGGCCTTCTTTCAATTCAAATTCAGGGAAGCTATTGAATGAAAGGAAGGGCTATCAATCTCACAGAGTTTCAGTAGATCTTGGATCGCCTGCCCTTTTGGTCTTTAGTATCTTTTACGTTTTCGTTGTTCCCCGGGTACCTTCCTGTCTTCCCTTTTCCTTCCTTGGATATGAGTTTTTCTATGAGATTTTTTCAGTTTCCTCCTCAGGAGTTTTTTTTTTTTTTTAATTATTATGTTATTATTATATTATTATTTTATGTTACTATATATTATTTTTATTTATATTTATATTTATTATATATTACTAGATATATATATTATATATTAACTTATATTAGTGTATATATATTAATTTATTATTGTATTATTACATATATTACTTATTATATATAATATTATTATATACATTTATTATATATATTATTTATATATACTATACTAATTTTTTTTATTATTTTTTTAATTATATTTTTACATATCTTTATTAAATTAACTTATATATTACTATTAGTATCACTATATATGTATATATCTATATATATAATTATTATTTTTTTAACAAAGTCGGTTACTTTTGTATTATAAAATTCAAAAACATAGATCTATTACATAGATATTGAAGGTTTGGGCGAAGAGGATCAAAACCGGGTGCGCAGACCCATTTTCCTCGTTTCTGCCTCTATGATGACTGAAATTGAAGAGAAAACGGCTATATTGCCTAACAAAAGCACCACCTAAACGACAAAATTTACAGACCATAGATTTTAGGGAAGTTTCTGGGTGACCGAGTCATCAGGGATGGGATCTCTCCTGGCACTAGCTTTAGTAGAGGCTGAAGCTTGATAGCTCTGGGTAAGGGCTCTGATCTGCTCTATGGCTTCCTCCAGATGACTGCACCTTCCTTTCAAATTTTCGATTTCTTCCTTTTGCTTCTCCAGTTTCTTGCGCTTCGATCTGCTATCAGCTTCATAGTCGTTCTTCAGATCATTGAAATGCATGATAAATCTGTTAATCATGATTGTGTCAGTTTTGCACATGGTGCATTCTTTGTTGAAGAGCTGATCAATTGGTTTGATTGCTAGTTGCTGAGCATTCTGCTTGTCTTGTTGATCCGCCATGCTGCTGGGCTGATTGAAAGAGTCTGAAATGTAAAAAGAGAGGTGGGAATCGTGGAGAAGGGGATTATCAGGGAGCGATGTGGTGTTACAGGGGAGGTGAAACAAAGGTGGAGGGAGCGAAATGCGCTGGGGATTGTGGTGGATGGACAGCGTGGTAATAACGGGCCTCTGCAACGTTCAAAAAACCAATAGTCAGCAAGAAATAAAGCCACAAAACGTATACCAGCGATTACCAGAAGCGAAGGGCGGAACTCTGAATCCCGATAGCAGTTTACAGCTTCCGAATGATGCCCACGCTTGGAGATATTGCAGAGGATGTCACGAGCTGTGGAGTTCCAGAGAACCAAACAGCAATACTGCTGACTGCCCTGCTTGTTGCTGGAGTCAAGAGGGTGAAACAACTGAGGAATGAGAGCGCGCAGAATGCTTTCACCACCACGCTCAGGGTATACAGCTCTTCCTGATTGATACTGAAGGGGCAGAGGAGTTCTAAAGAGATCGGGGAAGGGAGAGGGGATATAAAGGGAGGGGGGCGACCATTCATGATGAGGGGGCGGGATATTTTTTACTGCGGGAACAGAGGGAGGATCCTGCTTCAGATTCGAAGTGCTATCTCCAGAGGGGTTGAGAGGACGTTTACCTGAAAAGTCAGGGAGGAGCTCACGAGAAGAATGGGGATGCATTGCTCTGAAATCGAAGGAAGGGATGAGAGACGGCAAAGTGGAGGAGAATGGAGGATCGAGGTATGAAATACCAATGAGATGATTGATGTTATGACAGGTTCTGAGGGGGCTAATCTGCTGATTTGTCTGACAGAGAGATTTCTTATGGGATCGCCCTTTCATAGATTCTTTCATTCTCACGTACCTGTCCTTGCTGCCTGTTCACTGCTTTGCTTGCTAAGGAATCCGCCTCTGCATTATTTTCTCTGAGTACGTGCATAAAGGTTACTTCCCCCATATTTCTGAGATTATCAATGATCCTCGTCCTAATGTTGTTAAGGCCTTCTTTGATGAATTCTTTACCTGTGATCATGGCTGAAATGATGATGGTCGAGTCCCCAAGAATGATGGCGTTCCTCAAACCCCTTCTGGATAGGATTATGGTGCCTAGCAGCAGGCTGTAGGCTTCAGCTGCATTATTCGAGGCTGTCCCGAGTCCCCATTCATATCTGCAGATGGAAGTCCCGTTGTGGTTTTTGATTATGCCTCCTGCTCCTGCTGCTCCGGGGTTGTTCTTTGACGCTCCGTCAAAGAAGAGAAGAGGGTGATTTTGAGCGAGGATCCATTGGTTTATCTCTTCTTTGGTTCCCCTGAGTTTCCAGTTGGATTGCTTCTAATGTGCTTTGCTCTGAGGGGGAGGATTCTGAGAGTGACTAATGTTGAATTTATTGTACCATTCTCTTTCTTCTTGAGCCCAGCTCGACTGGTCTGGAGTAGCTATGAAGTTTGCGCTGACAGCTTCAGAGATGTTAGCAATTGTCTTTGCTATTACATTGTCTATTTTTGGTTGTTTGTTGTTAAAAATGTGGTTGTTCCTGGCTAGCCAGAGGTTCCAGCATAGGGTGGCAGGAATGCACTTCCACACTCTAATTAGATTGTTTTTGCCTTTTCTTGAATGAGGGAAGTCTTTCTTCCAATTTTTATGTAAATTATGAATCTGGTCATGTTTTCCTCGAACTTCCAAGGGGCTTGTTAACTGATTCCAACAACTCTGGGCGAAAGTGCAGAGAAGGAAGGAGTGCTGAATGGACTCCTGCTCTGCTCGACAGAAACAGCAGATCGAGGGGCCTTGGATTCCTCTCTTTCTCAGATTCTCAGCTGTGAGAATTTTCCCTTTTAAAAGGGTCCAGTTAAAGTGTTTTACCTTTGGAATGCATTCTGACTTCCAGGTAGCTGTGTGAAGGTTCCAGTTTGCTGTAGGAGTTATATTTTGAAGAGATTTATACCCTTCTTTTACTGAGAAGGACCCTCCACATGTGTCCCAGATGTATCTATCATCTTTCTCCTTATTGGTTGGTGCGGATCCAGAGAGAGAAGACTTCAGATTGAGCCATAGGTCTTTGAGGTCCTGAGGGAGATGCAGATCTTTCCAGTCAATCCATCTATTTTGGTTCCAAGAAGAAATATCATACAGGGTGGTTATCTTTCGTTCTTCCATCCAATCTTGCAGAGGCCTGAGCTCTTGTAGAAGGTTTCTTGGATTGGAGTATATATATATATAATTATTAATAAACAATTTAATGAACTAATATATTATTTTTAAACTAACCTGAAATAAGTATGGTATTTATTTACCTAATTTATCTTAGTTCCATAATTATAATAATAAATATTAGGAATATTAGTTATAAAGATATTTATATTTATTTCTTAATAATTTAAATAAATAAATTATTGTTTTATTATGTTGGTTATATATATTATTATACTATCATGTATTAATATTTATGTATTATATATTATTATTATGTTCTATATATTATTTTTGATTTTATCTATATATATTACTATTTTTATTTATTATATATTATTAATATTATATATTAACTTAAGTATATATATTTATTATTGATATTAAGATACAGTTATAGTATTATTATTATTATTTTATTTTTACTTATATTATTTTTATATATTATATTTATTATTATACATTATTATATTATTATTATATTATAACTAACTCTTTTCTTTTTATTTATATTAATTATTTTTTATATCTTATTAATTTAACATATATACTATTTTATATATATATATATATATATATATATATAATACTATATAATTAATAAACTAATTATAAACTAATTTTTAAATGAACCTTAAATGAGTAGGTATTTTAGATGAGGCTTCTGTGATTAGTCATATTTATAAGAGAGCTTCACCGTAAATCACATGAATATTGGTATTTATTTCCTATTTTATCTTAGTTCCCATAAATATAATAATAATTTATTAAGGAATATAGTTATAAAGATATTTATATATATTTATTTTAATTAATAATTTAAATAAATTAAATTTTATTATTATTATTTATTATATTATTATTTATTTATTTTTTTATTTTTTTTATTTATTTATTTATTTTTATTTTTTTACCGAGTTTAATTTATTTCCACAAATAAAATAATAAATAGTAAGAATTATAATAACAGTAAGAATAATAATAATTTAACAGGGTCCTTGGGTCAAAAATTATCCGTTAATCTTTTTTAGCTGTTGGAACTAGATCTGTATCTTCAACTAGATGTCGTTAACTAGATCTGTCTCTCCAACTAGATGTCGTTAATCTTTTTTAGCTGTTGGAATCTCTGCTCGAACTATTTATCTTTTTTAGTTGTTGGAATCTCTGCTCGAACTATGTCTCTTCAACTAGATGCCGTTAATCTTTTTTAGCTGTTGGAATCTCTGCTCGAACTATTTATCTTTTTTAGTTGTTGGAATCTCTGCTCGAACTATTTAACACGCTAGACTAGATCTGTCTCTTCAACTAGATATGTCTCTTCATCTAGATCTGTCTCTACTATGTCTCTTCAACTAGATGCCGTTAATCTTTTTTAGCTGTTAATCTTTTTTAGCTGTTGGAATCTCTGCTTGAACTATTTATCTTTTTTAGTTGTTGGAATCTCTGCTCGAACTATTTAACACGCTAGACTAGATCTGTCTCTTCAACTAGATATGTCTCTTCATCTAGATCTGTCTCTACTATGTCTCTTCAACTAGATGCCGTTAATCTTTTTTAGCTGTTGGAATCTCTGCTCGAACTATTTATCTTTTTTAGTTGTTGGAATCTCTGCTCGAACTATTTAACACGCTAGACTAGATCTGTCTCTTCAACTAGATATGTCTCTTCATCTAGATCTGTCTCTTCAACTTGTCCTGACGATGAACCACACTAGTTGGTTTGAAACGCGTCGACAAAGGTCTTTCTTTATGTGATTTACGCCGAAATTCTTCTTATAAATTTGGTAAGATTATTTTGCCAGGTCTCCTCTTTGAGTAATTAAGGTGTAGGACCTAAACACTTACTTCGCTAGTGTACATATGGGAGAAATAGATGTAGGTGGTAAAGATTGAGGGAAATGGGAGATCAATGGAGAGCAACTTGAGCTTAAGCAATGAGGCCATCTTCGATATATAAGTCGAGTATAATATTTATCGTGCTTTATGTCTAGATATTCAAGACTTGTCTCCTTCCCCTCCCTCACCCTACTTTGTGTGTATAATACGTGTAGTGAAGTCACATGTTAATTATTGATCATTGTTGTATTAATTAACATGAATTATGCTACCTACTTAGATTCAATTTCATATTATGCAAGTAGTGTAACACCCCTCATTTTGTAATGCAAACTATATATAACTATGATATAGGAGACTGGGATAGATGATATGGAAAAAGGCCAACCTATGTAATGTAAATTTTTGTACATAGTAATAATACTATAAAACACATTATTGGCTACATGACAAAAGGACAAGAAGAGTATGGGAAGATATGACTCCAAGAGAGGGGAAGAGTGGGGAAAAAAGAAGGCCAAAGCCAAAATAATAATATTTTATTCCTACCTAAAAAGTACCATTACCTTGGTTAAGAAAAAGACATATCAACCTTGAGTTTAGTGAAGGGCTTTCCCTTGTGCCCTTTTTCAAGTAAAAACCATGTATATATAAGTGAGGAATTTGGTGAGTTGAGTCACTTTTTGGGTCATTCATTTTTACATATTTATGTTACCGAATGGAGGGGTGATCCAAAACAATTAGGGACCTTACATAAATGGGGTTGCGTGTGGAAACTAGAGCGAAGCTACCATAGGAACATCCCTGATGTCCCATCACATAGGTTTTCCTAACCAACCTACAATGGAACCCTATTAGAGGGAGTTAACCTCAAAGACTATAGTTATAAAGAAGCGGGATCCCCCTTTGGGTTGTGTGGGCAAAGGGGGGAAAGAGAGTTGGTGATTGGGATGGTTGTATGAGAGAGTTAATTACGTACCAAAGAGTACTGAACTGAGTGTTAGAGTGGTTTGTTAGCCCTTGTGGTGTCATAGTCCTAGCGCGAGGGATGGCTTGTTGTTGAGAGACTTAGAACATTAGTGCTTAAGGTAGGAGGAACATCCTCAATTAGCAGCCAAATAATGTTTGTTCATCAAGATAAATGTTCTCATTCTTGTTATGTTTTAATGTGGATTTAGAGGTGCATTTATTGTGTGGATAATGTTATTGTAATATTTATTATATTGCTTAATTAATTATGGATTTTTATGCATAAACTAGATATGATAGTGCACGTGCTAGTCAACATGTAGGTGTATATGCAAGGCATAATTAACTAAATAGTATCAAGGTTATGGTGTGTGAAATATATGAGCTAGGTTGAAAGAAGAACGAAAATTCAATCTACCAACAATGTATAGGTGCAATTGTGTGTCTTAGCTTGGAGTTGGGAACACTACAAAGTGATGTTAAAGTAAAGGTTATAGCACTTGGGCTACATGGATTTGAACTTCACTTAAAAAAGAAGTGCAATTGACATGCCAATTGTTTCACAAAATTCCTCGAGAGAGGAAATGGAAAAATTCATAAATTTGATACATGTGGGATATGGTCAAATTTGAATAGCAAGTTGAGTTTGAGAAGCACTAATTTGGAGAACTCGCAGCTACAAATTGGTAATATTGGGGTTATATCTCAAAGTGCATAATCAATGATGGAAAAAGAGTTTTAAAATGGGGTGAACACCCCCCCCCCCCCCCCCAATTCTGATTGAAATCCAAACAAGAAGATCCACTTATAATGATAAATTTACAAGTATAAGTGATCAAGTGCTCAAAAATCAAAGTGTCATAGTTTTGTTAAACTTAGCTTCAGATCAAAGGGCTTGTCATACTGATTCCAACGGTGTGAACAACACTCAAATCTTAGCTCGTATGCAGAAGTTAGAGCAAGTCAAAGTTCAGTTTTTGACTTGCTCACATGGCAGGATTGGATGATGTGGCAAGGTCCTTCAGTGAATGAGGAGGCACCATTGGCCCCAGCATGTCGCAAATTGTAATTGCAGGCAAGTTGGCGTTAAAAATCAGCCCCCGAGAAGGGAAGGGTGTGATACGATAAGGCAGGCGGAAAGGTTTTGAAGAATCGGCCGGAGGCACAATGAGATGGATCGCAATCGCAGATTGGTGAAGGGTCGACGTTACAGAATCGGCCCCCAGCAGGTTTTGGGCTGCAAAGTGATATTGCAATTGCAAATCACAACGGTGCAAAGTCTCGCATTATGATTGCCCGTCGAGGCACCACCGAACTGCGATTTTTTATAAAGTTCCTGGATGCGAGATGTTCATCAGCTGCAGTTTAATCTCTCGTTGGGTCCACTATATCGCACATCGCTCACCGCATTCACAGACCATAAGACCCGCCAAACTTTGCCAATTGCGATTTGTGATAAGACAGTCGGTGTCGATAGGTTATGGTCGCCGCATGGCAAAATTCTCGCTTGGTTAGCGGATATTTGGAGCGAAAATGTGGGTTCCTGTCAGATGTGGAGCAATTTCTGGAACAAATAATGGGAAAACAATAAAAATTCATAAATTCTTCAGTTTTCCCAATAAATTGGTTGCAAAAAGAGGCAATATAGCCATTTTTTAGTATTTTGAACTGATTGGAGCAGGTTTCAAGAGCATTTGAGCATTGTAAACACAAATTTTTACACTTTTGAGCATAATAGAGAGGCCCAAGCCATTGGAAGCTGGACCAAGGAGATGTAGCTCAGGACGGGTGAACTCCTTTATCATGTGCTTGTTGTAATGTGTTTTTGATGATGTTATGTACATGTTTATGTTGTTGTTCAGTTTCTGATTTATGTTAAATTGCTCATAAAATTAACATAAAAACTCTTCATTTGACTTGCAAACTTTGATGAATCCTTAAGCACAGTGAAAGTATTTTGTTTATAATCTGAGGAAGATCTTAGCACTGCAAAATAATATTCTAAATCAAATAAATTTGGTATAAGAGCACTAGGTTTTCTTTGTGAAAGAAGGATTTAATTGTTTGCAAGTTTATGACATGCTTACAAGGTTAAAACTCAAAAGAGGTGAAGGAAAGCTGGTTGGAAGCCCTGAAGTTAGGTCAAGGGGAAGAAAAGAAAGGTTGCCACAATCTCCAACACCAATTCAACCTCAAGTTGCAGTTGAGACTCCAGAGATCATGTCTCATGAAGGAGAACCTACAAAAGATGAGAAGATGAGAAGACCTTCAAAAAGGCTTTCTTTGGTATGATAGAGATGGTGAAGGTCCTCTATGAAGAGAGGAATAGTAGGTTGAAAGGAAAATTTTAAAACTCAAAAGAGGTGAAGGAAAGCTGGTTGGAAGCCCTGAAGTTAGGTCAAGGGGAAGAAAAGCAAGGTTGCCACAATCTCCAACACTAATTCAACCTCAAGTTACAGTTGAGACTCCAGAGATCATGTCTCATGAAGGAGAGAGAATATACAAACATGACAGAAGATGAGAAGACCTTCAGAAAGGCTTTCTTTGATATGACAGAAATGGTGAAGGCCCTCTATGAAGAGAGGAATAGTAGGTTGCAAAGAAAAAGTTATAAGCCTCCCAACGGAGAAGGCCCTTCAGGAGGAGGTAATGGAAAAGGAGGTATTGGGAATAGAGACAAACCTCCACCCTCTCTACCATCTTCTTCATCTTCTTCTTCACAAGCATCTTCACACTCTTCCACTAATACAACCCTTACTTATACTCATAATCATTCTTCAAAAGGGAATCGTAAATCACGTTTTTTAAAACTTGATGTTAAATTTGATTTGCCCATGTATAATGGTGAAGTGAATGCAAAGAAGTTTGATAATTGGATTCGTCAGTTGGAGGTATATTGTAGGATTCAAAACCTTCAAGAGGATGACATAAAGATTCAGTTAGCTTCCTTGAGAATGGAGGGTGCAGCACTAGTATGATGGGAATCAAAGACCCAAGAGGAGATTTAAAAACACTATAAGATCTCTATTTCTTGGAATGATTTCATTGTTGCAATCAAAAGACAATTATACCCTCTAGCTTATATGCAGAAAGCCATCATGAATTAGCAAAACTTTAGACAGCTTAAAGGTCAAAATGTGCAAGATTACACCCAATAATTTAGAAAGAAAAAAAAAAGGGGTCTTTGATGCTAGGTGTAGATTTGCAATCACAGGACACTTTGTTGAAGTACATAGGGGGTTTACACAGTTACCTTAGGCATACTATCTTAATGTTTAATCCCAATAATCTAGATGATGTGTGTGTGCAAGCCACTCATCTTGAGGTAAGAGGGAAAAACACCCCAGAAGAAGGTAGTAAAAAGCCATTTAAGAGTAAGGGAAAAGAAAAAGATTTCAAAGTGAAGGCAAAGAAAAATGCATCTATCAAAAAATAAGGAGAGAAAATTACATGCAAACATTGTTCCATAGAGGGTCACGATTAAGCTCATTAATGGAAGCTTCATCTGAAATGAAACAAAAAAGAAACAACAACAAGGGAAAACAAAAGATAACTGCAACCACTCAATAGGATTTGGGATCTGATTCGGGTGATGAAACTAAAATCCCAAGCATGGGGTTAAAAGGAAATGAATCCATTGCCAGCACTAATTCTTCAAACTCGCAAAATGAAACTCCAATTTAAAAGAGAAGAATATAACTATTTCACATAAGGGTGATCTCAAAACATAACAAGATTGATACGTTGTTCGATAGCGGCTCTCAAGCCATTCTTATCTCTGAAAACGTTGTCAAGAGTTTAAATCTGGAAACTATTCCACATCATAAACCATATCCACTTGGATGGGTATGTGACAATGCACAATTGCAGGTTACTAGAAAGTGTAAACTAAGATTCGCTAATACTGCAAATTTCATATATGAAGTGGAGCTTGACGTTGTGCCATTAGATATATGTGGCATGGTTTTGGGTAGCCCATACCTTTAGGACAGAAAAACTATCTTCCATCGACATGAAAATAAATATCATTTGTTCAAAAATGGAGTAGAATATATTGTGAGAGCTCACGGCAAGAAAACAAATCTTTCGCTTGTTAATTCAGGGCAAATGAAAAGACTGGTGAATTCAAGCAAGAATTTTGTGCTTCTCATGATCAAACCCAAAAATGATGTTGATAATGAAGATTTTAAAGGTTGTGATTCGAATTTGAAATCTTAATTGGTTGACGTAGTTAACCAATATGATGAAATGTTTCAGGAACCAAAGAGATTACCTCCCAAGAGAGGAATCCAACACAAGATACAGTTGCAGCAAGATTGTACTCTTCCTAACATTGGCATGTACAAGATGTCAGTGATGGAAAGCGCATAAATTAAGAGTTGTTGAATAGAGGGATCATCAGACCATCTTCCTCACCTTATGGTTCACCTATTGTCTTGGTACCAAAGAAGGATGGAACATGGCGCATGTGTGTCGACTTTCGCGCATTAAACAAAATTACGGTAAAGAACTGTTACCCACTGCCTCAAATAGATGATTTACTTGATTAATTGAAAGATTTCGGCAAAATCACATAAAAAAATCATTTGTCGACGCGTTTCGAACCAACCAGTGTGGTTCATCGTCAGGACAAGTTAAATATCCAATCTGAGCGATGCAATAAATAGGGACAGCAGGCCATTCCAACAACTAAAATTGACTTAGTAACGGTTAACCAGACCTCTAACAGCTAGGTTTGACCAGTCCCCAGGGGGAGGAATTTAATTATTTTATTTATCCATTTTCCCTTACCCTTATAAATTAATATTACTAAATTATTTATTTAAATAAATAAGAATGGCAAATATATTAATTACAAATCAAGAACCTGATTTAATTATTATTTTATTACTAAAAAAATAAGCACGATGTGCCCTCAACTTTTAGACCTCTTAATACTATCTGTGGCTCCCTTAGGTCTGTGAAAGATCCTATCGACCCTAAAGACATGAAGGGCGTCTATGTCATTCCTTGTTCCTGTGGGACACCATACATTGGTGAGACTGGTCGTTCTATCAATCAAAGGATTAGTGAGCATTCGACAGACCTAAGGCATGGAAGGGCCAAGTACTTGGCCTTGGCAGAGCATGCCGAGAAGACTAAACATCATGTCTGTATTGAAGAGGCTCGCATCATTGCAAAGGTGGCGTAGTTTCACCATCGGAAATTTAGAGAGGCCCTGGAGATTGAGAAAAGGCCTAGAAATCTTAACAGGGATGACGGCTGGAAGATTAGCAGCTGATGGATCCCAGCCCTGTCTTTCTAGCCTCCTCATTCCTTCTCTTGAGATTATTAATTTTGATGGTCTCTTTTAACCCCTTTTCCTAGAAGGTGGAATTTTCATTTTATTATAGTATAGCGTCAGCTTTTTAATTTATAGTCCGTAAAAATTAAATGGTTCTCTGTTTCTGAGCTAGCTATATGAGCCTATGTTACTATTATGATAGTAGTGTATGAGTATATCCTGATAGTAATATTAACGTCGATATATTGATGAATTCTTAATTAAAATAGGAATTATAGTTCTTAGAGTTAATATAGTTCTAAATTCTTAAAAAAATTTATTTACTAATTTATTCTAATAGAATGGTAAACTTTAGTAATATATTGAACTAAAAAATGTTTTAAGGAATACATATTAAGAAGATTTAAAATTAAATAAGTATATTAATAACAGAATAATTGAATTATGTTCTTAACTTAGAAAGAATAAAGGGATTAACCATTGGTTTTCAATATTTGTATAATAATTATTACTATTTATAAGGATAAAGGTAAATAAATATAAATATATTAATATTGTGATAATAATATTTTCAATAAGAGTGGAGACAAATAATATATTATATATTATAAATAATATAAGAAGAGAATAGTAATATTTACCATTTTACTTAAATTATTCTCATCCTATTCTAATGGTAAATATTGATATTATTAAAATTTAGGGTAAGTATATATTAAAGAATAAATAAAGAAATTAAGAATATAGATGGTTAAAAATTACCATTTTATTCTAATAAGTAATACTCATCCTAATAGAATGGTAAATAGTAATATTATATTAGGTAAATATGATAAATAATGTTTTATAATATTAAGGGATAGATAAATTAAATAAATATTTTAATAAAATAATAATGGGTATATGAGATTTTTATTATTCAAATAAATAATATTTATAATATTATTATATAAGGGGAAAGGTAATAATAATATCTTATTTAATAGCAGAGATAAATAATTAAATAAGTAGATAATAGAAATATTGTCCATTTTATTCTAATATTAGTAATAATAATAAAAAAAAATTTAACAGATAGAATATATATATAGATAAATAAATATAGTAATAAAATAATAGTTAAATCAGGTTCTTGATTTGTAATTAATATATTTACCATTCTTATTTATTTAAATAAATAATTTAGTAATATTAATTTATAAGGGTAAGGGAAAATGGATAAATAAAATAATTAAATTCCTCCCCCTGGGGACTGGTCAAACCTAGCTGTTAGAGGTCTGGTTAACCGTTACTAAGTCAATTTTAGCTGTTGGAATGACCTGTTGTCCTTATTTATTGCATTGCTCAGATTGGATATTCAACTTGTCCTGACGATGAACCACACTGGTTGGTTCAAAACGCGTCGACAAATGATTTTTTATGTGATTTTGCCGAAATCATTCTCTAAACAAGATTATGGATCACAGAAGTCTAAATTCCTTAATAATTGAAAGATGTAAAGTATTTTACTAAGTTGGACTTAAGAAGTGGCTACCATCAAATTAGAATAGTTGAAGGAGACATTTCGAAGACAATGTTCAAAACAAAACAAGGTTTGTTTAAATGACTAGCTATGCCATTTGCTTTATGTAATGCTCCTGCTACATTCATGTGTGTGATGAATGATGTGTTGAGGCCTTTTCTTGATGAATTTGTCATAATCTACTTAGATGACATCTTAATTTTCAATAAATCTCGTGATGAACATGTCATGCATGTAAGAAAAGTACTTGATGTCTTGAAAAAAGAACAGTTGTATCTTAAAATGTCAAAGTGCAAGTTTGGAAAGACTTCTTTAGTTTACTTGGGTCATATTGTTGGAGGAGGTGAGTTGAAAATAGAGCCCTCCAAGGTTGATGTCATTGTGAATTGGCCAAGGCCTAAGATAGTTACATAGGTAAGAAGTTTTATGGGAGCAACCCAATATTGGAGGAAATTCATTGCTAATTCTTCTCTTATAGCAACTCCTTTGCATGCATTGACCAGTGTGAAAAAGGTTTTTCAGTGGGGAGGCAAACAAGAAAAGGCCTTTGATGCGTTGAAGGAAAAGATCAATACATCTCCTGTACTCACACTTCCAGACTTGAGACAGTCATTTGAGATTCAAACAAATGTTAGTGACTACACTATGGGTGTAGTCCTCATGCAACATGGTAAGCCTATCTATTTTCATTCAGAAACTATTAATGGTGCAGTGATTAACTATCCTACATATGACAAGGAATTGTATGCATTGGTGCGAAGTGTGAAAAAATGGAAACACTACGTGATGGCTAAGGAAACAGTCATTCACTTTGATCATCAACCATTGCAATACTTGCAATCTCAATCAAAGTTGTAGCACTCAAGGCACTTCTGATGGATGGGTTTTCTTCAACAATTCCACTTCGTAATAAGGTATAAGAAAGGTATCTACAATAAAGTTGTTGATATGCTTTCTAGGCCGATTGTTAGTGTAGCTACTTTACTCAAGCATAATTATGTTTTACATGGAAGTTATATTGAGCAATATGCATTAGATAATGACTTTCAAGATGTTTATGCAACCTTGAGTCAAGGTAACCAAGTAGAGGAATTGGATTATCATTTGCATGATAACTTATTGTATCATCTTGGCAAGCTTTGTATTTTTCAAGGAGAAAGAGTTAACACCGTAAGAGAGGCACAAACTTCTCTTATTGATGGTCATTTCGGTGTAAGTAAGGCGGTGGCACATCTACAGAGGTATTTTTATTGGCCTCGTATGCTTGAAAGTGTGTCTCATTTTATTAAAGGATGTTCATTATGTGCAATCAGTAAGCCTACTAATAGGAAGTTAGGATTGTACACACCACTTCCGGTTCCTTCACAATCATGGAAGAGTGTTTCTATGGATTTTGTAGGAGGTCTTCCATTGTCAAAAAGAGGTCATGATTATTTGTATGTAGTTTTGGATAGGTTCAGCAAAATGTGTATTTTGATGGCATGTAAAAAACAAGTTACAGCTGAACAAACTGCTCAGTTATTCTTTTAGAATGTCTGGGTGCATTTTGGATTGCCTACATCCATTGCTAGTGATTGAGATTCTCGCTTTGTGGGGAAATTTTGGTCAAACTTGTGGGGATTTATGGACACCAAACTGAAAAAGAGTGTAACATTTCATCCACAAACAGATGGTCAAACAGAGGTAGTGAACAGAACAATGATACATCTTCTACGTGGGTATTGCAGCAAACATCCTAAGTTGTGGGATGAACAGTTGCACTATATTCAACATGCTTACAACTGAGCCAAGCACTCTTCCACTCAAACTTCGCCATTTGAGGCATGTTTGGGATACTTGCATAAATCTCCTTTGGATTTTATTTTTAGCAAAGATGTTGCTATTGAAGGTCATAGCAACATAGACAAAGCAAGAAAGTTCATTGAACAGATCCAATTAGTGCACCAAAAGGTTCAAGAACAACTTGAGAAAAGCTAAGGCAAGTACAAAGAAAGGCATGATAAGCATCATCAAGATCACAAGTTCCAAGTTGGTGATGAAGTTTGGATTCACATTAACAAAGAGAGGCTCCAAGGAGAAGGTAAAAATCTCAAACCAATTAGATATGGTCCAATCATAATTTTGGAAAAGATTGGTAAAAATGCCTTCAGGTTGGATTTGCCTTCATATATGCAAATTTATGTTGTTGTTAATGTTGATAATTTAAGGTTGTATGAGCCTCCTTTGCTTGAAGATCAAGGAGAGAATATTCAAATTCCATCTATTGAAGACTTTTCTCCAGAATTACTTGATGTGCTTCAGTAAGACATTATACTTGACAGAAGAACAAGGACAACGAAAAGGGGAAGTATTGATTATCTTCGAGTGGGGCTCAAAGGTACAATTCCTTCAAAATACAAATGGATAGAGGTTGGAAAGGTGAGGGAACTGTAACCTCACTTGATGAACGATTGAAAGTGATCCTTTTGTGGTCCAAAAGGCTTCCAGTGGGGAGGAGTGATCAGATGCTCAAAATTATGCTCAAAAATCAAAGTGTCATAATTTTGTTAAACTTGGTTTCAAATCAACCCCTGCGAGCTTCCGACGTGCTCGACCCCTTGTCTTCCCAGTGGGTCGGGCCTCTCCTACCATGCCCATGTCCTCTCGCTACTCGAGCCATAACTTGTGTAGTGATGCCCCGTTGACGGCCAAACGAAGTTAGGTTCGCCAAACCTTTCTCATCATCCCATCTTTGTTGTTCATACAATGCCTCTCTTCCATACTTCTCCACCTGAGAGTTAAGGTAGCCCAAAGCCTGCAGGTGGCCAAGGGAATTGGGTTTCTGTTTCTTCTCCTGGGGCTCCTCATAGTACCCTCCCCCTTCCTATGATTCAATTTCTGGTCATCTCGCTTCATATGGAACCAAGCCCTCAGGCCCGTCCAGAGCCTAGCATGACGCCTACATTTATACCCACTTTCTACACCTTCAGTTAGCAGATGCCAGCCATGGCTTTGCTTGCCCCTCTACCCAAATTATTGCCAGCCAGGATCCCTAGCTTTTCTCTTAATACCATGCGAGTGCCCAATTTCCCAAGGATTTCTCGGCATCCTATTGCCATGGCTGAATTTCCTGCCCCCTACCCTCAGCTCTTTCATGCCTCTCTCTTCAGCTCCCAGCCCCCCAGGAATGGCAAGCCTACTATCCCCTATTCCCCATGGTCTGAGAAACTAGAGATAGGCCCGCATATCTTCTAAGCCCGCAATTGCCAATTCCGCTACCAAGGTTCTGGTTCGATTGGGATAGAAACAGAAAACAGAACCAGGCCATGGCACACCCTTTCCTCCCCTAGTGCGTCCCATACAAAACTACTACCTATTGAGACGACCGCTTGCCCCTCCCTTCCCCCCTTTAGAACCCCAACCAGATCATGGAATTGATACAGGATCAAGACCAAATTACATACCGGGAATCCATTTCTTGTTCGCAGCCAAGGTTCCACAACTTCTCTCTCTTACCCTGCACATCGAATGCCTTAACCTTCTCTGCCACGATTCCTTATTCCTTCCTCCGCCACCTTGCCAACTCATCGTCCACGCATTCATATCGAAGGACACTGCACCCCCTGCCTTGAGCATGTGGGGGATGATGGTTGTTATGACCTTCGTACTGCCCAGCCTGGCTTCTCTGACATCGACCTTCATCCCGATCGGGAGATGAACATCCAAATATTTTATTTATAGGTGAGGGTGAGAAAAATATTTGTTACCACATTTTATTGATATTTTATAATGCTTTTAATGAAAACCAATGAAATATATATATTCATTTTTGTTTTTAATTATAATATACATTGTTTTTAATTTAGAAAATATTTTATTTTTATTTTAAAATGGACATGTGTCAACTAGAAAGAATTGTACATCTACCATATTGGAGTTTTAAAATATGTTTATAAGAACAACAAAAAATTTTAGAGGACTGAAGAAAAAATTTAGAATTTTATGAAAAATTAATATTCAAAATAGTATTACTTTTAAAATTGAAAATTTTTTTTATAAAATTTTAAATATAAAATTATTTCAATATTTTTTCTAAAATAATAACTAACTCCTTACATTTAAAAATTGATAATTTTTTTTTATAAAAATTTTAAAATATAAAAATTATTTTCAATATTTTTTCTAAAATAATAACTAACTCACTTAGAGTATTAATAATAATTAAATTTGTGAATAATACCAATATTTATAATTTTATGTTAAAAATTAATACTAATTATTTTTAAAATTTTAAAATGAAAATTCCAATTATTAAAATAATTAAAAAATGTTTAATTTACTTTATGTAAATAAAGTAAGTGAAAGTGTGGCAGTCACCGCTTAGTAATAACATTTAAATTAAAAAAAAATGGTCTCGTTGACAATTGTCCAATGGTACATGTGGTAATGGAGTTTTACAAAAACATACATCTCAATTTTCACTCATATTGCTGGTGACAAAGGAATTAAGAAATATAATTGATATAAAACGTTTGATTAGGAGACCCCACCCTACACTTTCATTATGCATAATTCCAACCAGTCCATAGAGTACCTTTTGGGAGAAACCGCACCACAAAGTGCCGTAAATACTTAATGCATTAACATTAAGCATTTGTCCAAATAACTAAACCATTTAGCTGTGAATTTGTGGCTTTGCACATGCTGACTGTTGTCGGGTCGCTTGATTGAATCAAATGCCTCGAGCTCCTCACTAGGTGGTGCGGGGACAATGAAAGATGTGCAGCGCAGGACCATGACATAATTTAGAAGTAACACAATTATTGATAATCGATTTTCCGTTGCAGAAGTTTTCCGACTATAAATAATTCCGATAACAAATGGTAATGTCCGTCTCCATAAACGGAGATGGATAAGTGGGCCCAAACAACCATGTAAGTAAGTTAAAATAATATGCAATTGGGATAAGGGTTGTCATGCCAAAGTTCACCAATATCGCGGCTTTACACTTTCTCTGCCTTTGTGCTCGATGCAACACAATCCTCCACATCTAGCTTGTACAGATTCTTCATATGCACCTCAATTTGCTTCACCTATCCCGTGGCTATGTGTCTCAAGAATGCCTTTCCTTTATTGAAGATCACATCATAACCACGGTCTTCCAAAACTGCAACAGAGACACGATTTTCTTTAGGCCCGAAATGAGCATGACATCCTTGACCTTGAGGGGGTAGGCCGACTCCCTTTGAAAGGTGACTGTACCAATCTCGGTCGTGCTATACCTTCTGTCATCCCCCATCTCGATGTGCATTTGTAAATCTTCTTCCTCTAGGTTACTAAAAAAATCTTTATTCCTCATTATATGGATTGATACACCTGAGTCCAATTACCACATGCTCCCCATCACTATGTTGTCCATGCATGCAATAAGGGTAAAGTCAAGCTTGAAATGTGAAGCCAAAGCTTCACTTGCTACTCCTCCTGAGTTCTTCTTGCTTGTCTTCTTGTGTGGAAACTTCGTGGCATAGTGCCTAAATTCATGACAATAGAAGCATTTAATTTTTTACAAATCTTTCTTCTTGCCAACTTGTTACACATCATTTTGTCAAATTAGACAAATGACCATTGGTTTGGATCTCTCGCTATCCATAAATGTTTCCCAAAGCATTCCCCTGCAAAATTAGAATCCAAATTATCCCAAAGAAAGTGGAATTACTGGATCCCATGGTTCAAAACCCTATTTTTGGCTTCCTGTGTGGTTCTCTAGTCAATATTTGCGAATACGTAGAAAGGTCCATAAGAAACCATGCATAAGTACACATTGTTATATACTGTGACTTGCACACATGACTTAACACATGTAAAAATAAAAAGTAAATTATAGAAGTATTGTTAGTCGTATCTATCCCAACTAATAAACTTCGAATGATTGCATATTCAACCTTGATCCCTCCCATCATGGAGCTACTTCCTCTCTTTGTGGAACCCCTATCCCGCCATTAGTGGATCTCATCCCTTGGAAAATGGATCCCAAACTTCCCACTCTTGGCCTATAAAGCTAACCCAGGCCTGAGGATTGAGGAGGACTGTTGGAAGTAGGCTTATGCTGCAGGAATAAGGTTGGAAGGCTATTCATTCAAGGAGAGGGTTGGAGATTATGGGAAGGGACTTGCAATATCAAGGATTCATGGTTGTAAGACTATTCGCCAGTTTATTAATATAAAGGCAATTGTTATTTCTCAATTATATATTTGTTGATACAATTTGTAGGATTCCTTGATCACCTACTAGATTGTGATTGCATATTGATCAATTTATGATACATGATTGGATTAATTAGTTCATTTGCCTCTTATTCTATATACTGGATGCGTGTATGTTTATATCTATGCAAATTTCCTTTAGGACAACATGGAGAAGTTGTGGGAAGAAATGGGAAGATCTCTAAAGCATCAAGGAGGAGCGGGTGATCGAAAACTCTGGAGGGGACTTCATCAATCCTTTCGATTAAATGGTAAGTGGTTTCTATCATAGTATTTGTTTCAGTCAATCATAGTCTAGAGAAAGGTAGTAGTTCCTGGTTGTTTGTTACTAGATATCTCCAAGGTTTAGGGAGATCGCTCTTATCTGCAAGAGGGGTAAGTCAATATGAAAAATTGGTGACTCCGTTGGGGATTCATCTCACTCTCCATTATTTTTCTTGTTTGACATTTTGAACCTTATGTAGAGGCCCTCTCCGAGTGTCTGGAAATCTTAAAAATATGGATTTTGGTTTTTATTTGGCTGTTTTTTTATTTTTGTTTTTATTTGCAAATTTCCCTGTTGTGCGCACTTTAGCTTCAGGCATAGATCGCACTTATGCAGGTCTCTTCTCTGACCTGCACATATACCTAGAATTTTTTAAAATTCCAGTTTTATCCTCATCAAGTATAAAGTTTTTGGTTTTTCCTGTTTAGTTACACTTGTCTGCACCTTCTTTGAGTGTTTGTCAGTCTGGGTAAGTATTGTGAAAGGATTTGCTTGAGATTATATTGTTTTTGCAAATTAGGTTCAAGTATCATCTAGTGGATAGTCATTCTATGAAAAGAGAGATCATTTGGTCTTGCTTTGTTGACTGTCTATCTTTCTTCTTTCGGTCAGATCAGGTCTTGATTTTAGTTTTCTCTTTTGCGAAAGATTGTTTTGTGTGTAAAAATCAATGATTTACAAGATTGGGTATTGTTTGTGAAAAAATACTTTTTTATGTTAGATTCAAAACGGAAAATCATTTTCCTTCCATTGCTGAAGTATTCATGAAATGTACTCTTTATTGCAAATGAATTTATAGCATTCAATTAGGGAAAATTCATTTTAGTGATCATTGGTTTCTTGTTGCATTTTGCGAATTTCTAAGTGATTGTATGTTTAAAGAGACATTTTTTGGTTTTTTTGTGTTATTGGGCAAAGTGAAATTTTGAAGTTAATTTCAATATCTGGGGTAATTCAAAATTGGATATATGCATTTTAGGAAAAGGGATATAGTGGGATTTAGAGTTTTTATTTACATTTCCATTGAAAATTTTGAAAGACTCTTTCCTTACTTCAGATAGAAATTCATTGCAACGAAAAGATAACAATTTCATTTTCGATTACATTAGGATTTATGTCAAGTCATAATTTCATCAGTTTCACATCCATTACCTTTGAGTAATTAACATCTCCTAAAATCAACGCTAATTAAAATCAATCTACGAGTATTTTATTTTTAGGGCTCTTTTCCACCTACAAGATCAGGTTGTAGGGATTTGGAATAGGGAAGTGAGTTAACTTTCCAAAGCTTGTGATAGGGAGAAAAGTCCATTTACTTCTTCTTTGGGAAGTTCCCCTTAGCTTCCCTTATAAAGGAGTCAAGCACGAGATCATATTGGACCCAGTGAAGTGATTGACACCAATTCATTGGCTGCAGTAGAGTGATTCACATGTACTAAAAAAGGTGTTGAAAGGTACTAGGGAGTCACTTGGAAGTAAGCCTCAAATTAGCCATGTTGAGGAACTTTCAAGGGGATTGAGCTTTGTTACTCTACTCTTGCGTGTACATACGATATGCAATTGTTCCCCTAGGTTAAATGATTTTGCGTGGAACATACGTTGATTAGACTCGGAAATTTTTGGAGGGTATTCTTCATTCAAGATGGCATAAATGAAGTTTACTTGCACCAGATCATGTACATTAAGTAGGTTGTCAACATAACTAGTTTCACCCACTTTTCACTTTGATCTCTACAACGTTGGATTTCATCACTAACTAGTGATTTCACCGTGAAAAGCTTGTTTGCATGGTTTAAATCCGTGTGCTAATAGTCTGTTTTTACTTTTTAGAGACTTTAGGATTGGATTGTGATTATTGTTTGATTTCGTGATAAAAATCCCATCTTGGTTGAATCCCCAAGGCAGTCATGAAGAATCCAGGGTAAACCCCCTGAGTTTACACCTAGTAAATTGGAAAAGATAAAAATTAAAAGGCCAAAATCAATAGTATCTAGAATCTCTAAACAACTTGAATCATATACAGTTTTACAATCTGAGACAGTAGAAACCGAAGTGAATCCAACGCAACAAATAGAATCGGTCTTAGTTCATTCTAGCCCAAAGATTACCGAATTAGTTCAAACTCAATCTGATATTGGTGAAGTTTCAGAAATTGAACTAACCGAACTAGAAGGAGAAGAACATGAGTTTGATATTTCTCAACCTGAATCACCTTCAGCTGTTATAGCTCTTACTCCCAAGCCACCTTCACCTTGAAGGAAGCTGATAATTATGTATGGATCACCTCCCGGGTTAATTAGCATTGAAGATATTATCAGAAACAAAGAGGCATAAACGCCTCATTCTCCATTTACCACTGGTGAATCTTTTGATCGAAGATTTTTTTCGAAGAGTTCCTTTCGATCCTTTCGAACTTGATTCTTGGTATTCTACCCCTTTGGACTTTTAGGTCATAATTTTCCATACTAACACATTCCTTTTTATTCACCGACAAGAACCATGTGAGAAATTCCTATTGGGAGCTAGCCTACTGATTCATCTATGTTTACGAGCTCCCCAAAATCATTATTTTATGGTTGTTCGTCAGTTCCTCCTGGATACTAGTCACTTAATGGGACTTTTTAATGAGTTTCTTCTTCTCCTCAACCTTCTACTTGGTCATATGGTTTATCTACACCTATTTTTCAGAGCATGACATCCATGCCTGAAGTGCCAATGACACCAGACCAAGAAATTCACATGGTATCTGGTAACTTAGGTAACCCTCAAATAACCCTAATGGGTGTTCATTACTTGCCCGAGGGGCAACCACCTTATCCTCCACCTGAAGGTAAACTTGTTTTCAGATCTTATCCTATGGTTGGAGGTCAACCTTTTACTAGAACTCATGGTCAGATACCTCAGCCCGGGTATTATAGACATATTTGGGCACTGCAACCCCAATCACATATGTCCATAAACGAGGGCTTCTAAACCCCTAAAAGTGTTGTTTCATACCCTAAAGGAACAAGGCCAGTTGATTACATAATTTCCCAGAAATTCTCCCTAAAAAACTACTTAGAACTGGTCAAAACTGGACCATACAGAGTGCTCCATGTTGAGGGTGCGATGCATCTCACTAGTCACATGCAAAAAGTGCGATGCATATTGAAAATCCCTTCTATAGGGTGCGATGAGCGAGAGAAGACAAATGGTAGAGGCAGTTTGCTAGGTGGAAACCCAGAGAATCTTCTAGAAATTGGTCATTTGACACTTGCCTCTCTAAATTCGCCCAGGGATGAGTAAGAGATCATGAAATATCCAAGTGGAACCAAGAACTATCAATGAAATGACACTAATCAAAATCCTAAAAGCTGACTCACCCACTTGCAAATATCTATATATGGATCCCTCATCCTAGAGATCCAGAGGTTGGAATTTTGTATTTTGTAAGGAAGTGTTGTTGGTTTCTCTTGGAGACATTGTATTGTTGGGTGATCTAGCTTTTCATGAGGTGAAGAGGGCTTTCATGCTGGGAGGATGGTGCTGGATCAGACAGCTTGGTTGTAATCCTCTCTTCTACTACTTCTATCAATAAAGCTATTTGAGTTTTCTTCCATATTCTTGTATAGCTCTGAATCTGGTATTTGTGTATGCATTTATATGGTTAATATACATCTGATCCTATATTGTTTATGGTTATATATCTCTATGCTTTGATGATACTTTGTTGCTTGACTCTACAGGTGTTCTTTGAAGCGGAACAAGTGAGAAAGTAGTGGCGAAAGCTCTATCAAGGGAGAGAGGAAACAAGCAAGGAGACTAGCGAAAGACTGAGGTTGGTACTCTCCGCTTCTCTCTCATCTATCTCTCATAAAGGAAAACACAAGTGACTTTAAATTGTTTGTTTCTAAGATAGCTACCCATCTTAGTGGGACTAGCAGCTCTGAATGGACACTAGTTTTCCTGATAACAAAATGGCGACTCCGCTGGGGAACGAATAGTTTGTTTGTTTGTTTTTATTTGTTTGCTTTATAAACTATAGACGGAGCCTAAAGTTAAACCAGCTAGCCTTCGAACTGCATTTTCTATGCAAGTGCAAAGTAGATCAACGTTGCTTCAGTGAATCTTCGGGTTTGTTTATGAACTGAACAACTGACTTACAAACATCCTAAGAGCCTTTGTGGTAGCTCAATAACCTCATTAGATCAGCCCCTATACTTTATGTTTACTGTCTATCATTAGCTTATCCTAAATCCTTGAAATTAGTTGCAAGTTGTGAGTGAAAACCAAGCTCAGTCTCGTCCCTGGACCATCGCACTGTCTCTTATTAGCAACTTGGATGCATCACACCTCCTGTGTGTTTCAGCTGAGATGCATCCCTGTTTCCCTGTGTTACAGGTGCAATGATTGAATGAGACTGTTTCTGCCTCCAGATTTCGGTTTTTCCTTCATTGTTTTCAGCTCTATTAAGTAGTTTTGCTGCCTATGATCAGTATATCATTGTTAAAACTCTCTTCCTTTGCATTTTTCAGCCTCCATTGATAAAGAATTGTGAATGTTTTGTTTTTTATTTTGTTATATATTATATATATAATATATATTATATATATATATTTTAATGTATTTTTCATCAATTTACAGTTCTCCTTTGCAAACCGTAACTTAATTGAATTGTCGTCTTTTGATTTGAAAGTGTCGTTTTCAGTCAAATAAAAGAGTGTCGTAAAATCTTCCTCTTTTAGATAGTCGATTACACTTTTGCCATTGTATTTGATTTGAATCATCAATTCTTTGAAGTGTCGAAAGCAGTTTTCAAGTCAAAATTGAAAGTGTCGTCTAAATCTTCCTTTCGTTTTTGAAAAGAAATTGCCTAAGTGTCACTTTGAGAAAAGATAGTTCAGATCTGTACTTAGTTTTCTTTTTTGTCATTCTCACATTAAGGAAACTGAAAAACAATTACATGCATGTGCATTTGCATTTAGACTGCATGCGAAAATTGATTTAGGAAAAGTGCATCTAGTGTGTGCTCTTTGCTCTATGTTGAAAGAATTTTACTTCTCTTTCCTTTGTAGCTAGGATTTTCATTGCAAAAAGAAAGTAAACGATTGTTTATCATCTTAGATTGCATATTTAGGAATTGTATATCTACATCACGTGGTGAACCTT